>APFE030982383.1:0-84794 GCA_000404065.3 Pinus taeda
ATGGATTGCTTTATCAAATCAAAAGCTTTTTTTTCTACTAATCCCCACTTAAAGACTGCATTTTTCCTAATCATTGCTTGGAGGGGCAAAATAATGTGAGAAAAATCTGGTACAAATCTTTTAACAAAATTAATTTGGCCAAGAAATGACTACATCGATTTCTTATTGTGAGGGAATGGGATCTCAGGAAATCTCCTTGATCCGATCAGGATCAATATAAATGCCATCCCTAGAAACTACAAAACCTAGTAGTTTCCCTTGATCAAGAGCAAAAAGTGATTTTTTGGGGTTAAGAGAGATTCCATACCTTTTACATCTTTGTAAGATCTGGTTTAAGTCATGTAAATGATTAGACCTCTCTTTAAAAAATACAGTTATGTCATCTAAGTAGACAACCACTGTTCGATTTATCAATCCCCTAAAAGCAATATCCATAGCTCTTTGGAATGTTTCTCCTGCATTTATAAGTCCAAAAGGAATCTTTTGATAAGCGTATGTACCCCATTTTGTTCTAAATGTAGTTTTAAGCTGGTCATCCGGATGAACCATAACCTGGTTGTATCCAGAAAAACCATCTAGAAAAGACATCAATTCAGAACCTGCTACTGATTGGAGTACTTGCTCCATAGTAGGCAATGGGAAATTGTCTTTAAAACTTGCTCTGTTTAGATTCCTGAAATCAATACAAATTCGAATGTCGCCATTCTTTTTCCTGACAGACACCATATTAGAAACCCAATTGGAATGTCGAACTGGAAAGATAATCTTGGCTTTAAGGAGTTTGTTAAGCTCCGTCTTAATCTGGCTTTCCAAATTTGGGTGAATTTTCCTTAACTTCTGCTGAATGGGTTTTTGATCGGGAAGCATTGGAATTGTATGCTGGATAATAGATGTGTCGTAAGTCTTTAAGTCATTATATTTCCAAGCAAAAATGTGTTTATTGTTTCTTAACAGTTTAACAAATGCTTCTTTCTCTGCTACAGAAAGTCCTAATCCTAAATTGACATTCTGAGGAGTCTGCTCAGTACCCAAATTTATCAATTCAAACCTTAGGGTAGAGCTTTGGATCTTTGTATTAGTTACAGGTTTAAACATGTCTTTTATATCATAAAGATCTTCAAGTTTTACCACAGGTTTGGGAATTGCATTTTCTTTAGGTAATTCCTTTATTTGAGAGTCATGCTCATCTTCTTCAATGATTTGGTTGTCATAGGACTTTTTAGAAGTTAAGAATTGTAGGATATCATTATCATGATTAAATACTCTCAATTACTGATGTTATCAGGAATTGAAGGCCTGAAAATCAACTCTACAGAAAACCTGTCAGGACTGTAGTCTTCTGAGGGTAGGAGCTTGGAGGCTACATTGGCTAGTAAGTCAGCAACTGAATTTTGGGACCTAGGAATGGAAGAAATGTTAAATGCTAGAAAATGCGAAGTCGGGTCTTGTAAAAGCGATTGGTAGTGCTTAAGGTGATTGGAAAGGCAATGGATTGCATTTCTAACCTGCTTAAACATAATTTCTGAATCGCCAAATACTTTAAGATATTGCACTTTAAGGCCGATTGCTTTATATAAACCCTGAACTAGGGCCTCATATTCGGCTGTGTTATTAGTGCATTTGAATTCTAACCCGCAAGACAGCATTGTCTTTTCTCCATGTGGACTAACCAAGATGCATCCTGCTCCTGAGCCTTCGGAAGACTTGGAGCCATCAAAATACAAAGACCAAAATAAGTGAGTATTCACATTAATATTTACAGCTTTCTCATGATCATTAAAACATCTAGACTTATCTGATTGTGAAAAAATTTCAATCTGAGATGTGAAATGATTAACTGAGAAAGGGGAAGGTTGGGCAACAAAGTTGCCAAAGAATGATTCTAATGAATAGTTACCCAAAATGTTGTTGTTGAAAGCTACAGGATGGTTTTCTTGTTCAAAACCGGTAACTGTATGGGTCATATGTTTTTCTCAGTCTATCTTTATTTGATTTGACTTACCTTTATAAGGAAGCCACATGTGTGACCAATCAGTAGAAATGTATCCATGTAGTTTTTCAGACCAGTCTCTACTCAAAATCAAACCATAAAACTCAGGTATATCGGCTATAAGAATGTCAATCCTTTGTACTATTCTGGGGTCAGCCGACAACCTGATGGTTACAGAATTGATTTCTCCAACAACCTGTACCTTAGTTCTGTCTAATTGAACAATATGTATGGCAGACTTCTAGGGCTCTATGTTCAATTTGGAACAAAATGAAGCTGGCATTATGTTAGAGGATGCTCCTGAATCAATTAAACAGTTGTGTAGATTTCTGTTGTAGATTTCATAAGTTAAGAGAAATGGTGGAGTATGAGAGCTTGACCTGTCCCCGATTAGGACTGAATCTGTAGCTTCAACCATACCTGGAGGGGATTGACCTGAATTATTAGCAGCTTTTGAACTAGGAAGGGAGTAGAAGGAACAACATTTAATTCTTTAAGAAGTAACTTTTGTTGATGCTTTAGCTTGCTAAGCTCAAACATGGTTATGTTGGCTTTGGTATTTTTCATGTCATCAACAATGTTGTATTCCATTGAGCCGGATACCACTAACGTCTTAGAAGTTGAAGGAGAAGTAGAAGTTGAGGGCTGGTTTTGGGGGACTACTGCAGGTGGTTTCTTTGGAGGAAATTTTTCTTTTGTTATAGTAGCACATGCACTCCTTTTCTTTGAAGTTGCCTGGATAGGTTCAGAAGTACTTTTACTCCTGGTAGTAACTGGGAAGGCTTCTTCTTCATTATCAGTATCAGGATCAGGGAGTATGAAATCCCACATTCCATGACATTCAGCTACTTCTTCTTCATTGTCATATCGTGGTGTTGCTTCTTCTTCTTCTTCTTCCTGGTCAGAATTTGCATTAGATATGACATTAGGTGGCTTTGTTTCCGTTTTTTTATAAGTCCTAAAAGGTCTTTTGTTTGAGGTTTCGGCCACCTGTTTCTTTATATCAATCATTTCGTTGGATAATGTTTTCAGGACCTTTTGCAATCCTTCCATGTCATATGGATCTTTGGGTTTTTCTTCTTGGAATCTTCTTTAAAAGAAACTTTCTTAGCTTTTCTATCTTCCAAGGCAGCTTTCTTTTCTAAGGAATTGATGCGTTTTTCCACATCAAGTGCTTCTTTCATGTTTTCTGCTAAGGTAGGTTTCCCAGCCCGATCTACGAATATGGCTATATTGGCAGGCAGGGCAGTGATATACCATTCACTCCATATTTGTTCACTTGGTTTGGAAGCTGCAGGGATTTTGTTAAGGAGTTTATTGAAGCGAGCATTAAATTCCTTTATGGGTTCCCTATGTTATATTCTCAGGTTGGAGAGATCGTTAATCAGAGTTGCTAAAGATCTATCATCTCCATACTTAGTAAGAAACTGCTCTTGGCATGTATCCCAACTGGTAATAGAACTAGAGGGTAGGGAGAAATACCAGGATCCTGCTGATCCTTGCAAAGTATAAGGGAAGAGTCTGACAACAACATCTTCTTGCGTTACCCCTTTTAAGTTGACCGACAACATGAAATTATTAATGTGTTCTTCGGCCTGAGTTCCATCATCTGGATTAAATTTGGGAGCCATTTCTCAGGAGCATCTGGTAAAGGATGCAATGGTGCCGGCATGTTGACCACACCAGGTCTGGTCCATGGATCTACCATTGTGATTCCAGATGTATGCGAAGTAGATGATATTGAGGGGTGAGCAGATTGAGATGTTGAGGCTTCTGTTCCCTGGTGGACAACAATATGTAATGGAGGAGTGGGTGGTTGACTTTGCAGATAGGGAGATGAAATGGATGATGTGGAATAAAGATCTCCACTATCAGACTCTTCAGTATATCTCTTGGCCCTTTTCCTTTCGGGTAAAGGGAACTCAGTGGGTTCTATACCAAGTTTTCCACTTTGGAGTCTGGTAAGCAGACGAGATAAATTGAACTGCGAAGTCACACTGCTTTGTGATACCTCAGATCTCTTTGGTGAAATCGAGAAGCTCTGAAGTTTGTGGATAAGAGACTAGACTTCAAGGGATTCAAGACTTAATTGTTCTTGAGTATAATCGGTGTGAGCAGTGGTGGTTGATTCCTTTTGTTCTTGATCGTGTGTTGGAGATCCAGCATGCGATCGAGAATAACTAGGAGAATTGGAGGGAGAATTACTCTTAGAATGGCTTGCAGGCTTGGGTTTGCTTGCCATTCACAGTCAGGGCCCTCCTTCTAGCGCCAAAAATGTTGATGCCTCGAAAATCGTTCCAACAACATTGGGGAAACCACCCGGTCCGGACCTTAGTACAGCTCCTTTTCCGTTTGGGATAGTGGCTCCGACTGGGGATAATGGGACCAGTTTCCCAGTAATAGATAAAATGGGATGAATGAATGTTTTATAAGTAACACTAGTGATAGGCAAAAGACTAATACTATTAACAAAATATAAATAAATGAAACTATCCCGGGAATCTATTAAACTCTAAAGCGTAGCTTTTGATGCTCTATATCTGAAAGATAAGCATATAGATGTCTGTATCCTTAAGACATAGATATTGAATTATTTATGATTGCTGTGCTTAAATAGTTAAGCGCAGTGATTTAAAGCGATATTACTACACTTTGCACATCTATATCATTAACATATACATGATTGAAAGTAAAGGCATATCATATAAATATCCAATAGTGGAATAAACAAGATTAGCCGTTATAGCGCATGCATACAATTAACAATAGCAAGATAATAACATAACAATTCATATACAAAGAATGACTTCAGACAAAGATAAAAGTACCATTTGAGCTGTAGGCCGATCTCAAATATCAATCGCTATGTATGGCTTTTCCTTTAACACATAAGCATTCCTCAATCAACGACAATAGTGCACAATTGAATCAAGCAATTTCTCCATTAAAGTAAAAGCAACTGGCCGAGTTTCATAAAAGAATAAAGGCTGAAGCACAATAGTGCAAACTTCAGTCTGTTAAGTCTATTACAGAATTTTACGACCCTTTCTAAAGACATGAAAGGGTCTATAAATACTAAACTAATCTAAATATCTACAAAACAGAAATGCTAATTAATCTGATATCAATAACTTCTTGTTTCTATTTCTTCTGGCGATCTGAGGAGCTGGAGGATGACTCATTCTGTCGGCTGTTTATCTTTGAACCTTAGTTGATTGATGGCAAGCATTGGCTCAATCTCAGGAGGTTTGTTGATTCGTGAACTGAGCAGGGCGGCAAAGGTGGCATCTTGGATGTCGGGGATCATACATTGAACGGCATCGGTTAAGCATTTGAGGGCGGCTCTTTGTTCATGAGGCTTGATAAGGAAATGCCAATATGTTTCTATGCTTAAATTGTTAACCCCGGCGATTAACCTTCCTCTGTTTTCTAACTCTGGATAGCATGTTTGTTCCAATGTATTTGCTGTAGTTACCTTTCTGGGTGTACACTGGGAAACAATGTTTGCTAGGTAGAGTGTATCATTAACTAGATCAATTAAATTGTTAGAAGTCAATTTGCACCTTGAGGCTGCCCTTTCTGCCTTCAATACCTGTGTATGCCACTCTGTGAATAATATGTCCTTATGAACCTCTAGTATTCTTGGCAAATTGGAGTCTTTTCCCGACTTTGAATCTTGCCATTCAAGATGTGCTGTGATAGCTTCATCGACTTGATTTAATTCATCTCTTGCCTTTTCTACCTGCTCATTCACAGTTGTAGTTAACTCGCAGAGTGGTTCCGCTTGAGAGAGGTATTGAGCCAATAGTTTAACTTGTGCTATAAGTGCATTGTTGATTAACGTTGCCTCTTTTCTAAATTCCATTATCTGCGAGTCTCCTTTAACATTATTCAGCTGTGCTGTAATCTGGGCAATATGTTCATCCTTGGTTTTTAATAATTGCTCATTCGCCGCTTTTAATTGCTCCAAAGCTTCCTTCAACTCATTCTGTTTCTGGATTGCTACTTGATTGATGTTCTGTTTCTCCTCCTCCCATTGCTTAGCCAATTGGTCATTTATTTGTTGTTGTTATGCTAATTGTTCCTCGGCTTGTGTTACCCTTTGTTTTATATCTGCCAACTCTTTTTGCAAAGTGGAAATTTCCTGGTCTTTAGTCTTTAATAAAAGACTTACCTCCGATGCCTTGTCGATAGTAGTAGCTGAATAAGCTCCAACATACTGTGACAGTTTGGTTAGATCATCGGAGGGATCCAGTTTCTCCTTCCACACTACATTGCCCATGACTGTTTGTTCGGGAAAGATGGAAGGTTGATCAAGCCTTTGTCTCTTTCTCAATCGCTTTACCACTGCTCTATGCTTTGGGCTGTAGAAAACATTCAAAGGAGGAATATCTTCCACTTGTAGAGTGACTTGGTCGCTAGGGCCTTTCGGAATCATTTCCACATCCTTTGTTTTTGGTGGGCCGCTGGTTCCGCTCAAAGCCTGAGATGAGGTTTTATCCTTCACACTGCTGCTTTTAGGAGTATCTGTACTCTGTGAGTCTTTACCTCCACCGATAATGGTGCTGAAATGCTGCCATTCCTTTTGCAATTCAGGGTCTGTGACAACACCTTTATTAGTATCGGTGGTGGTTTGTTTAGACTAGGACTCCTTTAGCAGTTGTTCTTGTTTTTCCTTCTCTCGCTGCTCCTGTTCCTTCTGCCGCATCTCTGCCTGTTCCCTTTGCTGGTTGTCCTCGTGCTCTTTGCGCTGCCTATCTTTCTCTTCTTTCTTTGAACGCTCTTCTTGCTCTTTCCTTAAGCGCTCCTCCTGCTTTTTCCTTAAGCGCTCTTGTTGTTCTTTTTTTAGCTTCTATTCTCGATCTTTCTTTTGTTGCTCCTCCTGCTCTTTATTATTAGTCTTTGCTGTATCATGAGGTTTCTTTGTCTGTTGTTGGCCAGGCTCGCTTGATGACGTTGCTTTGGTTGGGATTAATAAATCTAGAGGCAGAGTTTGCAACCACTCCTCCCAGAGTTTATTAAACTCAACTAAATTTTCATCGTTGTATCACATCTTAGCTAGCTGTTTGGCTTGAAATATCGATTCGGCTGCAGAGAAAACATCATCGAACATATCTTCCTTATGATCAAATGTCGCTAATTTTGCATGTTCCAAAGCAGCATATGCAATTCGCTTTGGGTCAAACGCTCTGTTTGGGATTGTGGCAAGATTTAGAGCTTGCATCTTCTTGGCCTCCTTTTCCGCATGTTTTAAATCATGCAGGGTGAAGACTCCACATCTGAAGGGAAAAGTAGGCCATCCCCTTTTCTTCTCCTTTTTAAGAGTTTGGGTGGTGCTTTCCGCTGTAATTTGGTAAGCAATCTCCCTTGCTAACAGTTTATCAGGGACATATAAAGGAAGGACATGAGGGTTGGCTTGGCTGCCAAAGACTCTAATATAAGTGAAATATTCCTCTCCAAACCAACTACCCACCGCAGGAAAATCAAAAGAGGCTAGGTAAGATATCCTCGGAATAGGTTTATCAAAAATTGCATAATATACAGGAACCATGAAACCATTGCAAATCTGATACATGTGGTTTTTATAAGACGTTTTCCACATCTTGCGATGATAAATATGCTTGGTCGAGGGGTCCTGTACGGTCCATCTCCAGCCAAGAATAGGGAATTCAGAATTAAAACACAAAGTATCCAAGATATATGCACTGTAGTAGAACGGGGGAATTTTCCTCTCAGTGACTCTAGTTTTGTTCCTAAAGTCACTGACAGCTAATGCTAGCTTATCTGAAAGAATAGTGGCCCAATCCATAATAGTGTTGTTTACTGCCGCTTCCATGAGAGGAACCATTTCAATGGTAAAAACGGCAGAGTCATGCAAACCACAATCTACACATCATTATACTGGCATAGCAATAAGGAGAACACAAAGAGGCGACTGAGTACTTACCGGAGGCTTCATATTTGTGTTTATTTGGATTCTGCTTCCATTCCTTGATAGGTTCGGACTCAATCTCGTATTCGCTTGCAAATTGTTTCAGAAAGGCGCTATTATATATCTTCTCCGGCTTAGGCAAATGATACATTTGCCTCAGATCTTCAAGCTTAAATGACCCAAAAATTCTCCCATCCTTTGTGATGAAAGTTCTATCAGTGATGGGGATTTCTTCAATTGCCCATTTGACAACATCAGTATACGGGAGAATTTGCTCCCTTGCTGCAATCCTATGGAGGAAGGAATCTTCCAAATCCTTAAGAGAACCTTCCGACCTTTTTGGTGAATCCGCGGTTGCTTCTTCTGCTGTCTGTGTTGGTTTTTCGGCCTCCATCAAATCATAAGTTCCTTGCCAAGTTGTCCTGGCTAGGCCTGCGCATGTTGTGTCGGATATTAAGCCTTTTTTGCTATTTAGCACCGATTTCCCTGTAGCCGGTGGATTTGAAGCACCTGCAACCTTCTTGGACTTTTTACCCATCATGTCCGAATCCTTTTGTAAAACTGTATTCTGCACAGAGAAGAGAATTTGGCGTAACACAGAGATAATAGCAAAACTCAGCGTTGATAGCAAAATGTAAAAGATGAACGTTAATATATTCTTCTTTTATCAAACAGCGCGGAGACAATCTACAGGCAGATCTCAGGACAGAGATTCATTAAGTAACCGTATAGGGCCTGCCACCTTATAAATGCCCATTATTCCCAAATTTGGTTGAAAATCTCTTAAAGCATGCAATGGGCGTATGGGCGGCCGAGCGGGAGTGATTATGCCTTAATTATCAATAAATTGGGCTCTCCAATCACTTTAATGGCTTTTGCATTGAGAACCGTGCCTTATCGCATCGCATCGGAAGGGAGCGCATGAATGGCTTTAACAATGATTTGAATATTACTGATCGCCGATTACGATATCGCATTGGCGAAAAGGCATATATGCATTAAGGATGAGACAAGAGGATCGTCGATTGCCGATTGAGACATCGCATCGGCAAAAAGGCATATGCGCATATGTTTACAAAAATAAAGGAGCGGGGCCGATTGCGATATCGCCGATAGCTTTATCGCATCGGGGATTTACCATGCGGTGTATTAGGGGTGCACATAAGGGGATTGCCGATTGCGATATCGCCGATAGCTTTATCGCATCGGGGGAAGGCCATATATCATTTGGTGCATTGTTTATGTTTTTTGCGATATGCGATCTTGCGATCGCTTTATCGCAAAATCCTTATATTCGCTTTATTTCCGCTTTTAAATAAATATTGCTTTTAAGGTTCATTTGTAAGCGCTCCTTTGATTATCGAACTTTTTAGAAAGAAAAGTTTTGATATCAATTTTATTTCTAAAGGGACCCATTTCATATTTTAATGTTTTTGTGAATAAAAATAATATGAAATGGGGAGTTGTTTGCAATGCACAACAGATAGATAGTAAAAGAATAATGCTAAAAATATGTTGCGTAGAGTGTAGTTAACAAATTAATTTGTTAGGTTTGAACATAAAATGTTATTAGAAATTTAATATTTATAATATAATGGATAATTCATTGTAAAGTTTGTTATAATAAATCTTTAATGTTTTAAAAAATAATGAAGTTGTACTTTAGTCCAATAATGTCGAATTATTGTTATTTTTATTATATAATAATATAAATATGTTAGGTTTGATATGAAAATTAGTTTAACAAAATTAAAGAAGAAAGTTTATCTGGAATATGATTCACAATTTTATTTTTAAGTTGTTTTAAGTTTAAAACCTAATTTGTTATTAAGACAAAATGTTAGAGGAGAAGAGATGTTAATATAAAGAAAAGGAAGAAAGAGCATAATGATATCAAGCTAACAAAAATAAGCATACAAGAAAATGTTGCAATAGTGGAAATGAACATACCATCAATGCAATGAACATAAAACTTATCTTGAAAAAACCAAATATAAAAAAAAAAATAGTTAAAATGTAAAGACCATATCTTTTCTTTTCTTCACAAAATTATAATGCAAGATGGAAAAAAGCTTTACTTGCTATGGAGCGTGGACAATGTTCTCTACTTATTTATGGAAAAAAATCAACACTCTAGGAAGAAAAGGCTAATCTCCCTTTTGGCTCTTTTTCTAAATGGGCCTTAATATCATGTTGATGGATTGGGTTAGGACTAGGGATTTTACATATTTCAACCATTGGTAACTTTTCAGGTTGTAACCCTCTAAAGTTTTCTTGAAATTTCATACATAAATTACTCTACATGTCTGAATAATGGGAGATGACATGGCATCTAGTTAGTACTATTATGGTCAATGTATATATCAACATGTGAAAATAATAAATTCATCATACAAACTCTAATTGATGAACTCATTAGACTTCTAGAAATATTTCAATGATTCAAACAATACTGAGACATTAAGAACTTTATTCATTAAGTTTTTAGCCTAAAAAAATCATTTAAGTCCTTTAAGAAATTTCAATACCCTAAATCAATCAAATATAATTAACCCATAATATCAGGGCGCAGTGTTAAGGCTATGATTTTCCACCTCTAAAAGTTAGAGTAGATTAAAAATTATCTCAAAACACTCATCCTCCATCTCAGCCACCTCCCATCCCCAGACTGTGAAACATAACTATATATTCAAGCACGTAAGTCTATCCCAAGCAACTATATAAATTATTAGACCAATATAACACTCATTAATAATTTATTTAAGTTTTAAAATCAACCTTTTTTTCTTTAACTATAACAAAACTTGTATTCCTTTGAAAAAGCTATAGCCAAAGCATATAGTGAGTTAAATATGGATGATTATTATAATTTTTAACAAAATATGATATTTTTTGAGAAGAAATAAAAAAGGTTCTAGCCAATTACAAAATATGTGTTTTAGGTTTTTCAATGTATGGCTTGTTTCACATATATTACTATGATATATAATATTTAGTAATATATAATATTTTAAAATACAAAATGTTAATGGTAAACAAGGGCACTATTTCTATCTTCTTTCTCTCATTATGTTGTGAGGAGTTTTGTCTTTCTATTTTCATAAGGTCATTCTCTTTATGGATTGTCTCTTCTTCTTTAGACTTGACTTAAACAAAGTTCTCCATTTCTCTATTACTGGAGACTAATGATAAGGATTCCATACGATGATTGAGGGTAATATTACATAGTCTATTAAACTTTGTCTTAAAAAAATCTATTCTATGCTTCTAATGCATAGAATACTCATGGCATTAGTATTTTGGTTAATGTAAACTTGCTCAATCTTTAAAGATTTAGAAGACATAGATAAAGTGTAATTCTTTTTTGTTCGAATTAGTTCCTCGTGGTATCGTGTGACACTTCAAATCCCTTGGATGTCACCGCTATCCATATTGCATAATTCTACGTGAGAAATTAGAGAAAGAGACTAGTAGAAAATACCACACTTCTTGCTCACACCAACAAGTTTAATGATACAAATGAAAATGTCATTTCTGTGTTTCTGAATGGGTAGACTTTATTTTTGGAAAACCAAAAACTAGAAGGTACTCGAATCATGGTATCTAGAATCAAAACATATTTATTTTACAATGACACATAAGCCGAACAAACTCAACTTAGGCTTTTGGAAACAACCGTTGATATTCTCACAAAATTAACGACCATTTCCACATTCATAAACCAATTTAAAAAGGGGAAGTGAAAATTAAGGTTTATGATCTACCCATAACATAAAATGGTTTCTACTAATAAGAAAAATTGCATCTCCAAGGGACCCAATTTCCAAATTAAAAATTAACTACTACAAAGCTTCCTTGCAGTAAAATGGTGATTTTCATCACAAAGTATACTATCTTAGTGCCTTAGCCTTTCCAAAAGCAAAGTTGAGAGATCAAATATGGGAAGGTTGAGTAGAGTCCTTCTGTCAAAACAAGCCAAATGGATATGACAAGAGAAGACTAACCCACTTGACCCCTTTCCCACACATTAAATCAGTGAAAATAAATGACTAATCCAAAAACAAAGGTACCAAAATGGCTCCCAATGCTAACTAGGGTACTTACCAAACTACCTAGTGCATGGGTAGACTATCCCACAATACACTAGTGCTTATTCATTATCCTGCCCATTCTCTTATCATGAATATAATAGAGCATAAAGCAACATTCATAGCCATAAACCAAGTAAATTTTCACATGAGGAGGGAATTAGGTGTCCTTAAATTACCAATCCCAATACTTTCCCATTTCACCATTAAATGTTTCATCATATCCATATTATTTGAAATTATGTTCACTTAATCCAAGACTTAGTCATGGATGATTTTTATTTTGAACTCCATTTTAATCAAAGTTCCATGCTTAATCTTTATTGCATGATTCACCCATAAGTATACTCCCTTATTCAAGTCCCTCTTTATATGGAAAAAGGAGACTAAGGAAAGAGCTAAGATATTTCTTGATTCTATAGATGATGATTTTTAACTTGGATCCTTTAGGAGTGGATTTTTCAATCATTACTTTGATGATAATCTTTTGATGGTGTTGGACCTGCCAACATGTAAGGGGATCTCACTAGTAAGAAGTCCCAATTAGACCTCAGACCAATTGGTGTAGGAGTCCCAGCAGTGGGTCATATGGTAATGCCTTGACCACGATTTCGCACAGAGGCAAGTAATATAACTCTGTTGGTAGCAAGCGTGTGATGGCTACAGTGAGTCAAGGAAGGTGCATGAGAGGCTCTAACACATGGGGGTTGAGATGAGTGCACCCCTTGGAAACCTAAAATAGTACTTGGCTTGGAAGGGAACACACGGACAAAGATGCATCACGAGCTAGAAAGCGAGTTAGCAATCAATCCAAAGTGATGGTTAAACCAACAACACATTTTAGAAAGATTCATACAAAATATTCCATACATGCATGCATAAGAAAGCAAATACATATATCATTTAGAGTAAATCAAATACCATAGAATATAATACAACATATGCATGAAACATGTTGGCTCTTATTATATAAAGAAGTGTAAGTTCCAGTCATACAATACATCCATGTCCAACCACTAGTCCCAATAGTGGAACGTTACAGCCACATCCGCCTACTCCTTCAAAGAGATGTACTAGCTCTGTGCAGTGGAGAAGCCAAGGTGCATTACAATATTGTCCAAGCTCTCTCCAAGATAGTCTTATTGAAAGCTTGGCTGAGCAAAAGCCTTTACAATGAGTTATGAGGTTCTATTTATAGCAAAGGGTGGGGTGACCCTTGACATTCCCCTTTGTGACAGTTCATCTACCCTCATGACTCTTCATCTACTCTATAACTGTTACATCCAACTATTGACACTTGAACTTCCACTTGTCAAGAAGTTACATTACAATGCACATGTGGTCATGTGAGGCAAATGGCTTGAGAAAGTCATGCAAGACATCATTGACACTCGATCCATTGAGGTGAGACCAACTCTTTGACATGCTTGTGATGGTGAAGGTGGTGAGTTGATTCCAAGCTTGGTTGTACGTGATGGTGTGCTTGAACCCCATGGTGACATCTTGCTGAAGTGAACTCTTGCCTCCATTACATCTGAGTGCATTGGTGTGGCTCCTTCATCCAACTCATCTCCTAGCATGTGCATGATCTTTTTGGTGCAACCGAATCGGTAACACACTGATGCATAGTGTCGATGATGATCTTCCAGTGCGTTCTGGTGGTCATGCACATCAACTATCAACTACATGCTCCACTCCAATTGGACATGCTTATTGTCTTCTCCTTGGTGAGTGTGTTGAATGGGTTGGATCACATGCATGCTTATAATGACATTCATGTTGTTGAATCCATTGCATGCAATCTACAACATTGCTCACCATGTCTACTTCGTGCCAACTACTAGGATAGATATATAACTTGTATGGGTGCAGTTTCCTCTGTAAGTGCATGTTGCGTCTCCTATTGTTCCTTTTCTTGCTGCGACTCATTCACTTGTCTATGTAGCTCATGTTCTTCCTTGAGTTTCTACTTCAGCACATGCAACTCCTTCTTCATTCCATTCTCTGTCTTCATGTGATCACGCCGTCACCTCATAGCCTGAGTCTCCAAAGTTTCTTTCATGATTAGTGGATCTACTTGAGCTTACAACTTTGTTCTGCCTCTGTGTTGTCAATAACGTTCCTCTTGAATTTGTTTCATCAGTATGTTACCTTTAGCTACTATTGGTGATGTTGCTCGCTATGATTCTACTACTGTCATATCTTGATGTCCTTGTCTACGAAAAACATGATGTCTTCATGAGCAAGCAATCTCGTAGAAACTTGATCGACTACATCCCCAAGTGTGCTCTGAATGGTGTCTTCGACTCTACTCTCCTGGAAACCATTGTACCTATACTGTTGAGAGGCAGATGAAAGCCTACGGTACCAAGAGACATGGAAACACTCATGGCAAGAAATCTATCAGTAGAAAACCAAAATGAATTTGAGAACTGACTTACAACATACTTAGGTGACTCATCATGAAGGTCACACAATTTCTGTCGAGAGGTTGAGAGACTGACTGTCAAGACTACGCAAGGCACAACATAGGCTGCTGGAAGGCTAACTAACTACTTGAATTTCTTAATGAACAATCCAGTCTAGCTGCTGACTACTAGAATTGCACAATGCACAATCTCAGTTGGCAATGGTTGCACGCTAAGTGACTACATTGCGCAATTTTTTGGGCCAACAGTCACTGGCCCTTAAAAATGCACAAAATAGTCCTAGAGGATAGTGCCTGGGAAGAAATGTGAATTCCTGGAGAGGAAGACAGAGCCTTCCTTCCCCAGATTGCGCAATGTTGTCTCAGTGAAGGCAGAGTCTGGGCCAAGGTTGGCCAGACTCACCGATGGGAAACTAAAAGCAAATATGACAGTGAATGCATGGCGACACTAAGTGAAATAAAAAGTGATTGACAGTGCAAGAAAACATTGAATGAAATATTCAGTAAACATACCAACATGCATGTGGGTGAAGCGAGTTGCTGAATCGATAAATTTTCATGCAAAACAGTTTCATACATGCGACAACAGTGAGATTTTAATGAAAACTGAAACGATGCTAGTACCAGCTAGTATGTATCAAAACGACAACAACCACTCACTGAAATCAAGTAGGCAGTGTTCGTATGAAGAGAAAGAGAAAAAGCACCAGAAATGCAACAAAAGACATGGAAAGCAATCTTACACCAAAATAGTTGAGCTAAATGTGTCGACAACTCCTAGATGTGATGTGGGATGTTAGAGTTGCAAGGTTGATGTGACGAATGAGCTCTATAGCATCTGGTTGATGAGTTTTGATAAAATCGAGGTTGTGACGCACATGCCACAAATCTAGGGAAAGCAACACTTGGTGGGAGGTTTTTAAAATGATCCTTGCATGTAACCTCCAACTGCCAAAAACAAGTCCCTGAAACAAGGGATACCTTTGCATGTTTCCTTGGGAGAAGTAGCCCATGCATGCAAGTCTATTTTACTTGGTCGTGGAGAGAATCAGTCAAATTAGCTACACATGCAAGAGGTTGCTCAACTGTTGGGAGAAAATGCGCATTTATGGATGGTAGCTAGGTTGGATGCTCAAAATATTTGCGTAGTTTCTAGGAAGAGCAGCTGATTGTTGCCCAAATTTTCACAAATTATGGGTTGAGCAGCCTAGCTGGGAAAGATTGCGTATTTTTTTGGGTGAAGCTTGCTTAGTAGAATTGTACAATTCTGGGGCCTAACAAGCTGCAAGTTAGTATTGCACAATTTTTGGAGGGGAGACTGGTTTCCCTCTAGATTTCGTAAATTCTTGAAGGAGCTGCTCAGCCTGCTGCTAAACCAAGTATGGATGAACAACCTATGAGGGGAATGCATCACGGTTTGATCAACAGGCTGTCTTTATACAAGAAAATCACTCAAGCTTGTGTACTTGACGAAGCAAGACATGCTGCTGTGAAGGTTGGTAGGGAGGCTCCAAAATGAAGCTAAAGAAAAATTTTGGAGGGTGGTTGTAGCTGCTACAACACTTGGAAACACACTAGTACAACTTCAGCTCTCTGAATGGACCTTGTTAGTGAAAAGCAAGTCTAACACCTCCAAAAGTATTGTTTAGTTCTCAACTTGTCTTGGTTTCACACTAGCTTGATTGTAAGATGTAGCATCCACCAAGATCTTGGTCGATTGACACACATTCCAAGCCAAGTCAACACAATTATTTCGATTGGGATTGAAGGGTATATTGGTGCATAAGCATTATAGTCGTCAAAGCTAGTATGTATCAAAATGACAACAAGCGCTCACTGAAATCAAGCAGACAATGTTCATACGAAGCGAAACACAAAAAATGCCAGAAATGCAACACAAGACATGGAAAGCGGGCTTACCCCAAAGCAGCTGAGCTGAATGTGCCAACAACTCCTAGATGCGATGTGCGATGTTAGAGATACAAGGTTGATGTGAGGAATGAGGTCTATAGCATCTGGTTGATGATTTTTGATAAAATCGAGGATGCAACACACATGCCACAGATCTATGTAAAGTGACACTTGGTGGGAGGTTTCTGAAATGATCCTTGCATGTAACCTCGAACTACCAGAAATAATGGCAGAAGTGTCCTCAGACACATGATTTTATTAATCAGAAAAAAAAAAAATTACATAATTGATTTGCAAGAGCTTACACCCGAACTACCAAACACTCTTGTAATGAGCTATTTATAAGCTCCATGTCCTAACTACCTCTAATTATGGGTCACTTATTAAATAACAAGTGTCCATTTACAGTAAATGCTATTCAAACCAACTAGCTAACTAATCTCCTAAAATAGAGCCTAAGATACGACACATTTGGAGAGTCATATCTTGTTACAACCATATACTAATTTCTAATTGTCTCCATTAATTAATTAATCATTCTAGAATAATAATTATTAATTTAATTTCTTAAATTAATAATTATTTTATTTCAATTTTATAACCTATGATAATAAATTATTTTTGGATTTATTATTTTTTTATGAGAGAGGCTAACATCCCCCCCCCCTCAATGATAAATCCAAAATAAGAACGAGGAACCATCTTCCAAGTTCTCATGTTGATCCTCAAAAGCATTGCCTGAAAAAACCGCCAAATCTGGATGCTGAAGAAACTGCAATATGAAGAGACTGAGTCAGCTGCATGACTGATTCATCTCGAAAGGACGCTTGACAACTCCATCATGTGCCAAGCCGAAAAAGGATCCAACAGTCCTTTGCTTGAAAATAGCATCTGGTGTCCACTGACACAATTTGATGATCGCCCATTGGCGAATTTGCTGATGCTCACTACTGATGACAAATTCCCACTAGCTGATGAAGATGACCACTGGCTTCTTCACTGATGTTTTCGAGACTTTTAGTCGGAAAACCACTTGTCAATTTCATTGACAGTTTCCCCCTTTGTCCGCTGAAAGGAGAGATAATATTCTCCAAAATATATATGAACTCCCCCCCTTCAGGTGTAGGAGAGTTTCACTGTTGTACTCCCTCATTCAACTACAGGAGAGTACCATCATCGGTTTACGGCTGGCTGCACTATGTATGATTGTAGTCGGTTGTAGAACTGAGACAATCTTTTGACTGTGGATGACCATTCCCAAGGATCGATCCATTCATAATGTATCTTCAATCTGGCTGATTTTTGTTGGTTGCGACATTTTTCTGAGGAATGATTGGGCTTGCCCCAATGGCAACAAGGTTGGAGATCAAAACACTGATCTTCCATATGGCCTGTTCTTTGACAATGAGAACATTTCGGTTGGACGCCAACTTCAGGTTGCGTGCAATTCTGTTTGTCTACAACTTTCTCAGAACGTACTGAGGTGAGTGGTTCAAGAAATCCTGCACTCACGAACTTAATTGGCTTGGAATAATCTGGGATATGTAAGTTGGTGTCATCAGTGACATATCCTAAGCCTCGTCGATTCTTTTTATTTTGAATTTCTTCCTAGGGCTTGATGATGGGTTTGGAAGAAATTTGAATTTGATCATGAACAACTTCGACACTTGAAGTTGTTTGGATGAGTGATTTGGAATCGACATCTTTATCTTCATCTGTATGGTTGAATGACTTGGAAGAAGCACTCTTTTGTTGCAGCTCATCTCTTTGTAGTTGCGACTCTAGTTGAAGAAAGTCAATGGTTTTATGTGTGTGTTGTAGATGCTGTGAAAGATCACCAAGAGTTTCTTTGCTGACGTGCACCATGTCCTCATCACTGGAGATGAGCAAACTTTGAAGAATGTTTAACAACTGAATATGTTGTGCCATCTGAACTTGCTCACTTGAAATCAGGCTCTCTTATCGTAGATGTCATTCTTTGAACTATATCACTTGAAGGACAGGCTCGCTTGAATGTGACTTGAATGGCACGCTCGCTTGATTTGTTGTTGATTGCACTTGCTAGATTTGTAAAATTTTCTCGCTTAAACTCTGGAATTCACGCTCGCTTGATGATGATCGTGTTTGTTTAAGCGCTCACTTGACTTACCTGATGAATTCACATTCACTTGAATGAATAGCCACGCTCGCTTGATGTCGATGTCAACTTACTTGATTGATTTTACTTGTTTGATGATTACTGCAATAAACTTCACTCTGGCTCACTTGATGTGTTGATTTTTGCACTGAATTAATGCAATTTGGTTGAATGAATAATCACGCTCGCTTGCAGGAGATGTAAACTTGTTGCTTGTTTTATTTAGAGTTAAAATTCATGCATTGAGTTGATTTTTCTTGAAAGGAAGGGTGTCAAACACTGTCTAAAATGCACCCCAAAAAAGCTTACAATGATTTTAATGACTCACGTAAAACAAAGAATGCACTTGTCTTAATCTGACTAAGTGGAAGAGAATTGACGCACTTGACTTCTGATCAAATCAAAATGTGGGTGTCGGTTTCAACCGAGAATGCACCCTTACAATTCAATGTAATTTGAGTTTGATTACCAAGTTCTTAAATTTGTTTACAAGAATGTTGATGTAGACTTTACTTTGAAATGTTGGAATTTGTAGATTCATGAACTTGATTGTATTTGAGTGAATTTGTTTGTTGAGGTAGAATGCCGATGTTGAGAACTTTGATTATTTGTTGCAGCTATGTGGTGTTCTTTCTTTATGTATGCGATATTAAATGAAATTATTGATGTGTCACAACTAGACACAAATCAAAAGGCAAAAACATGAAGCCATAAAACACATGCGCCAGCAAGCACACATAGTGTACCTTAGATCCCCTTATTCAATTTTGGGCAGATCTAGGACACATCAACAAAAAAAATGATATCTTTATTAATCACTGAGTACATTTGAAGCAATGATAATGCCAAGCTAACAACCCTTTGAAACAATTCGCCTTCAAAATCTGAATGGATAGTGACACGATCCCTCTCAAAGTAAAACAATACTTTGAATTACAACAACTTTCCCTTATCACTCCAAATAAAAAATCACTTCTTACTTCAAAAATACAAAATATACTCCTTATCTCTGCAAAATTACAAAACACTTATCACTCCAAAATATTACAAAACAAAATTCACCTTATCGCTTCATAAAATCACTTCAAGCCTCTCCAAATTCAACGTATCACAACAAATTTAAAGTTAGACCTTATCACTCCATTACGAAAACATCCCTGAAAAGAATTTCATGAGTTCCCTTTTAAAGAAGATCAATGGGTAAACTGCAGGTACAAGAGGTTGCTTTTGCAAACTTTCAAATTGCTTGCTACCATAGGGATTGATGTTTTAAGGCTTTGAATCTTGAAGGGAAAGTACTTAAAAAAGGACAAAATGCTAATTTTCAGCAAGCAAAGCACTATGCATCTCTAGCTGAGCGATATTGGCAGAAGGCTATGGACGTTTACTGTGCAGAAACACATCCTGATATGTTCTTAGAGATTCTTATGGAGAGGTCAGCCTTATCTCTCACATTGTCAACATCCTGCCACGCAAATACAATGCTTGAATCGGCATTATCTTACCTACTGGAAGGGCGACATACATTTGATGGGAAATTTAGAGACTCTTTTGGAACAACAACAGACGCTGATCGTGGGTATTGTAAAGTTACCAAAAAAAATATTCTCAGCGGTTGCAGACTCTACTCAAGACAATGCTGGCAATGGCAAACAATTCAAGCAAGCATTCTAATCAGACTGGCTCTGTTCACTCTAGATCGAAAAATTGCGTAGAAAATAATTGTCATGGTGAGGTGCAAGGTACCTCCAATAGGATTGGGGATGTGGGGAAGCTTAGAGAGATGTACAGAATGACTTTGAAATCTGATGGAATATTAAATTTTAAATCTGGTAAACCAAGCTTGATGCGCTCCACTGATGAGTTAGACACCATCACTATGAAGCTTTCCAGCGAAATATCTCAGCTATCACCAGTCCCGCATTGCAGTCCTCGGGGATTTGTTATCAGGGAAACATTTACAAAATGTACCTTGCATGATTCTTGTCTCCAATAATTTTCTCAGAAACCCAATAAAATTGTGCTTTGTACAATTTCACTTACAACATTGATGGGAAATGTAAAAGGTATTGCCACGGTTATAATGCATAACTAGCTTGTCTGCCTTTCGTATGCCACCCAAGTTTGTCAAGATTAGTGGAAGCGCTATTGTTGGCTCGATAATAACCACAGTAAAATTAAGGGATTCTTAAATCAACTATCAATACCCCACGCATGTTGCACCAATTTTTTGAACCTATTAAACTGCCAAATGTAACTTCAGGAGCATAAAAAGCAGAGTTTTGTTCAGCATTGCACTTACTTTTTGGACTGGCCTGGAGCAGTAGTATAACCCAGCTTGTCTTGTTGTTGACATATCTTACACAGTGGCTCCTTCAATGCACCAACGTTGTATAGATACATCGTTGATGATCTTACTTCAATGCAATAATTGAAATGTAAGCGTACAAATTTGTCCTCCAGCGCAAACTCTACCAGCGTATATTTCACCAATATTTCTCCAGAACCCTTTCCTGAAGGCACATATTCTTCAACAACCGAAGAGACATGAGTATTTGTTGGAACAACAGAATCCACATTTTCAGCTACTGATGCTTTCTTGCTTTCCAAATATTATCCACTACAGGCGACTTACTCCCAAACTTCTGAAAGTTTTCTGCATCATGATTTTCAATGGTCAGTTTCGTCTCACAGGCCTCTTTATCTTCCACTTCTCCAGAAGTATTGTTCACATCATTCGAAACCAGCATACAGGACCCTCAGTCTTGTAGCTCCACGATACTGCTCACTCAACAAAATTGAGCACCCTTTGAGAAATATGGAATTTGCAGCGACCAAAAGTTTCACGATTATTGCAACCATAAATCGCCTCTGTAGAAAACGTGATCTGACATATCCCTTTCTCATGCGTCCTCAGTAGCAGGCTTCTTCACACAACTCGCTTTCAATGTTTGAACACCCCAATACATAGTCTCTCAATCCCAAAGTGAAAAAAACCGTGTGCTCTGATACCACAATAATGGCAGAAGTGTCCTCAGACACATGATTTTATTAATTAGAAAAAATAATTACATAATTGATTTGCAAGAGCTTACACCCGAACTACCAAACACTCTTGCAATGAGCTATTTATAAGCTCCATGTCCTAACTACCTCTAATTATGGATCACTTATTAAATAACAAGTGTCCATTTACATTAAATGCTATTCAAACCAACTAGCTAACTAATCTCCTAAAATAGAGCCTAAGATACGACACATTTGGAGAGTCATATCATGTTACAACAATATACTAATTTCTAATTGTCTCCATTAATTAATTAATCATTCTAGAATAATAATTATTTAATTTAATTCTTAAATTATAATAATTATTTTATTTCAATTTTATAACCTATGATAATAAATTATTTTTGGATTTATTATTGTTTTATGAGAGAGGTTAACAAGAAATAGGTCCTTGAAACAAGGGATACCTTTGCATGATGCCTTCAGAGAAGAAATCCATGCATGCAATTATGCTTTTCTTGGTCCTGGAGGGAATCGGTCAACTCAGCTACACATGTAAGACGCTGCTCAACTACCGATAGAAAATGCACATTTATGGCTGGGAGCTAGGCTCATTGCTCAAAAGATTTGTGCAATTTCTTGGCAGAGAAACTAACTGCTACCCAGATTTGTGCAAATTCTGGGCTGAGCAGCCCAGCTAGGAAGGATTGCACAATTTTCTGGGTGAAGCTTGCTCAGCAGAATTGCATAATTTTTGAGCCCAATAGGTTGCCAATTAGGATTGCGTAATTTCTAGAGGGCAGACTAGTTTCCCTCCAAATTTGTGTAAATTCTTGAAGGAGCTACTCAGCCTGCTACTGGACCAAGTCTGGATGAACAACCTATGAGGGGAATGCATCAAGGTTTGATCGACAGGCTGTCTTTCTACAAGAAAATCGTTGGAGCTTCTGTACTTGACGAAGCAAGACATGTTGCTATAAACGTTGGTAGGGAGGCTCCAAAATGAGGCTAAGGCAAAATTTTGGAGGGTGGTTGTAGCTGCTACAACATAATCATAGAATCCTCAAAGGCTAAAAGAGTTATGAAATTTTCTTATGTAGTTATAGATAAACCACAAAATAAATAATATGCCTCATCTAAGTTGTTGGTTAAATTACCTAGGCCATAGGTGTAAGAGACTATTCATGCTTATCTATGATCATGGAGACTCTCACTGATTCTTATCACCCTTATAGAATTAACATTATAAACAATATGTTTAGGAAATACTTTAACAATATAATTAGGATAATTAAGAGAAGGTATCATCATTTTGTATTAGTATTATATCTTTTCTATTAATATTAAGATGATGAAAATGATTGTGCCTTTGATCTATACATAATTTTCAAGAAAAACATCTATTATACTAAAATAATTATATTTTTTTGTAAGGTGGAAATTAAACTAGAAATCAAGCGTTTACATAAAAAAGCTACATAAGTCTTGCTAGTGTTTTGCAAGGGATACCAACCCATAAATAAAAATGCACCCTATTGAGGGATATCGTAGACAACTAAATAGTAAAATTAAAAATGACATGCATGCCTAGATCTAGACATTGGCCTATCTAAAAATACACAAAATAACCATCAAAAGGAAAAACATGAGCTTGATTCATCTGAAAATTAAGGAAGAGGCTTCGAGTTTGATCCAACCACTAGAAGTAGATTTCGAGTAGTGATTGAAGGTCTCATTGTGGCTGGAGGTATTATGAGATGCTTATCATTTCATCTAGATTGTGGTCCATTATGTCCATCTGACAATTGTAGTACTTCATATGCCTATGCATGTTGTCTAGAGTCTGAAGCACATCTCAATGGTACTCCTAGCTATCTTGCAATGTGCGCACCAATAAATATTTCATTTTCCAATATAGATCCACACTTTCATGTATTGTATTTCCCTGCTAAGCATATTATCGATGTATAATATCTAGCTTGACCATTCTTCTTGCTCTTCCTGGTTTAAAAGGGGGTTCTTTGGGAAGATTCCTCTGCTTCAGATCTATTTATCTCAACCTATACATGTAAAGGGATCTATTCTTGATAATTGTTGGAAAAACCTACCACCCTATTTTGGAGTTAAGAGTTACCTCTGCAGGCTCTCTCCTCATAATACTTTGCACCCCTCATCAGACTACCACTTTCTAGTGGCATTGTAGCTTCCTTTTTGACAATCTAAGCTAATGAATCTAGTTTGCATTAGGCTATTCCTAATTTCTCACTAATACTTGCTTTCCCCTATGTAGGCTAAAGGGTTTCCTAACACGTGGATCAAAGTGTAGCCTTAGGGGGATTTCTTCTATATCCTATGTTAGTTAATAACTTGTTAGCTTGTGTAATGTATATAAGGTGGAGTCCTTGACCCTTTCCCACCCACATTATAGAATAATGATGTTTGTATCCATCGACACCTACGGTTTCTCTCAAGTTATCCTTTTGACTATTAGCTTTCCCTGTACCAACATTCACTTAGTGTCTCTAGTGATTGGTTTGATTTCACACATCCCCCTAGTCATGCCAGAAAGAAATGGTTTCCTGCACTCAAGTCCTTCTTTTGCACTTTGTCTTTGATTCTAGCTACCTCTTCTTGTGTCTTCCAAAATCATCCCCAACACCTTGTCCTGTGTGCCTCTCACTCAGCTAACCCCCTATAAGCTTATGAAAGGAGTAATTAAATAAATTTTCTCTTCTTTTCTCCGCAATTCACTGAGCTCAATAAAGTTCCCCCAACATAGCTAGTAACACATAAAATTGTTTCAAGAACCAAATATACGACCAAAAAAGCTGGAATCAAATTGGTGTTTACCTAGAGAAAACTGATGGAGAGAAAAACATAGTTTCCTCAACTCTTCCATAGCTTTCCAATTGCACTTCCATTCATTCGTCAAACCACTTCTTGGGGAATGGCCTTGATGTTTCCAACATTCCAGGAAATTTCAAGCTAACCCTATTTCTTGACTTCTCCCTTTATGTGACTGGTGTCTCTTGGACTCACATCTCCTTCTTCTCTCATAGCGCCAATGCTAGTGTGTTCTTCCCAGGTGAGTCTAGTTAATTTCTCATAACATTGTCTCTCCCTCCACTAAATAACATGTTCACCATTTATTTTCAACCTCATTACTTGTACCCTTTCCTCGGTGTTGCTTCCATACTCAAAGGAATTTCATTAATGGCCTTCTCTTCTCACTCTCCACACTAGTCTACCCAATCTTCCCTTTGTCCATCATCCTAACCAATAATGACCATTTATGATTTAAATGCATGTGGATAACATTTGGTAGGGGCATGTTGCCACATTTCCCTACCTATTTGGCATGTTGGGTTGGTTGCAGCACAACCTCCACCCCTGTAAAAATAACCTTATAAACAATATGCGTAGAAAAAACTTGAACAATATAATTAGGATAATTAAGGGAAGACATTATCTTTTCGTGTCTGTATTATTTCTTTTCTATTAATATTAAGTTGATGCAAATGATTGTGCCTTTGATCTATTCATAATTTTCAATAAAAACTTATATTAGTTTTATTATACTAAAATAATTATATATTTTTTATAAGGTGAACATTATTAACTAGAAATCAAGTGTTTACATAAAAAAACTACATAAGTCCCACTGGACTTTTGTAAGGGAGACCAACCCATAAATAAAAATTTACCCTTTTTAGGGATACCATAGACAACTAAATAATAGAATTAAAAATAACATGCATGCCTAGATATGTACATTGGCCTATGTGGTGATACACAAAATAACCATCAAAAGGAAAAACACTAGCTTGATTCATCTAAAATTAAGGAATAGGTTCCGCATTTGATCCAACCACTAGAATTGGATCTGCAATGGTCATTGAAGGTCTCATTGTGGTTGGATCTATTTCGAGATTCTTCTCATTTCATGCTAGCCTATGTTCCATTGCTTCCATTTAGTATTCATAGTACTTCATATGCCCATGCATGTAGTCTAGAGTTTGAAGAAAATCTCATTAATACTCCCGGCTATCCTACAATGTGTGACCCAAAAAAGATTTCATTTTTCCAATTGATATCCATGCTTTCATGTATTGGCTTTCCCTATTGCACATATTTCCAGTGTCTAGTATCTAGCTCAACCATTTTTCTTGTACTTCCTGCTCTAAAAGTAGGGTTCTCTGGGAATATTCCTCCCCTTCATATTTGGTTATCTTTGTGTATACGTGTAAAGGGATCTGTTCTTAATACTTGTCAGAAAATCCTGCCACCTTGTTTTGGAGTCGAGAATTGCCACTACGACCTCTCTCCTCATAATAATTCACACCCCTCCTTGGACTACTTCTTTCTAGTGGCACTATAGCTACCTTTCTGTTAGGTTGAGCTAATGAATATGGTTTGTAATGGGCTATTCCTATTTCCTCATTGATACTCTCTTTCCCCTATGTAGGCTCAGTAGTTTCCAAACACATGGATTGAAGTCTAGCCTTAGGGGGGATTTGTCTTCTACATCCTACGTTAGCTGATAACCTGTTAGCTAGTGTAATGCCTCAGAGGTGGATTCCTTACCCCTTTCCCACCCACATTATAGAATACGAGTGCTTGTGGCTATCGACACTCAAGATTTCTAGCAAAGTCTCTTTCTTACCATTAGAATTCCCTCTACGAACATTCACTTGGTGTCTCTAGTGATTGGTTGCATTTCCCACATCCCCTTAGTCACACCAGAGAGTAATGGTTGCCTGCACTCAAGCCCTTATTTTCCACTTTATCTTTGATTCATAATTGCCTCTTCTTGTGTCTTCCAAAATCACCCCAAGCACCCTATCCTGCATGCCCCTCTCTCAGCTAACCCCCTAGAAGCTTATCAAAAGAGTAATCAAATAAAATTTCCTTGATTTTCTCAGCAATTCAATAAGCTCAAAAGAGTTCCCCCAACATAGATAGTAGCACATCAAGCTGTTATAATAACCAAATATATAACCACGAGAGCCATAATAGAATTGATATTTACCTAGAGAAAACCACAATTTCCTCAACTCTTCCACAAATTTCCAATTGAGCTATCATTATTTCATTGGACTGCTTCTTGGGGAATGGCCTTCATTTTTTCAATACTCCTGGAAGTGTCAACCTAACCTTCTGTGTTCAGTGCTTCCTCAGTGTGCCTAGTGTGTCTTGGACTCACATCTCTCTCTGTTACCATAGCTCCAATGCCAGTGTGTTTTTCCCAGGCGAGTCTATTTATGTGCTCGCAACATTGCCTCTCCCTCCACTTGATAGCATGTTCCACATTTGTTTTTCAACTCATTACTTGTACCCTTGCCTTGTTGGCCTTCTCCTCTCATGCTCCACACCAGTCTACCCCATCTACACACTATTCATCATCCCACCTAGTGATGATCGTTTATGATTTAGCTGTTGTGGATAACATAGGTAGGGGTGTGTTGCCACATTCCCCTACCTATTGGGAATAGGGGGTGGTTACAACATGCATTACACCCCACTCGTTTCCAATCTAGGCACCCCATATGGGGATAGTAAAATAATTATTTTAGTAATATTATAATGAATTTTTTACCAAAAATAAGTGACACTTTCTAAAATGTGAGTGCAATGCTCAAAAAACATGTGGTCATAGCTTCTCACATTATGCTATTTTTATTAGCCCTTTGTCAAACGCTATGTAGAGAATCTAGCGATCAATTAATCATTGACCCATATTAATTTGAGTTTGACCATAAATTTTTCCCCTAATGTATAAGTTAAGAAACTTAGTTATATATGTGTAGAAAGTTATTTTTTCAATTTTCATTAGATAATCAATTGAAGGTATTATTGCAAGCATCACTCTTCCCAATATATATTTCATATTGGAAACCTTAGCTTAGCCTAAATTCTTTGGTAATATATTTTTCATTCAAATTATTTAATAAAAAAAAAAAAAAATTGATTTATATGGATAGAATCTATTTTGCTATTCCCGATGTTTTGGTAAAGCAAAGCATGACAAAGAATTAAATCCGGAAACAAATGAACACTCATGATATTTTTTTCATTCCCATTCTTGACTTAATTAAAATTTTAATGTATGTGCATGAAATCTACATGCTTATCAATATTTTGGAAAAATAAACCCTCACAAATTAATCCTAGAGACAAATTAATACCGTTAATACTGCCAAATAATGGTTGTTACATTACTTTCACTGTCGTATTTGAGAATACAATTAATCTCATTACCTTCATCATCCGTATAATTAATTTTGAATGTCCAGATAATTATGCTGTGAGGCGTTCCCCTCAGAAATGAACTATCCTAACTACCTTCATGTCATAATTTGTGCCATTAGATATTTTGTTAGACGATTAGGTTAAGATGATCCATTGATTTGGATTGGATGATGGTTGCTAGCTTTCCCAACCGCACAAATGACTCTAGACTGTTAGCCAAATGTTTTTATTTTTCCTCACGTTTTGTTGTTGATAGTGTTGGGCTCTTAATTTTTCATTATTATTACCACTTCTTAACATTCATTTCATCTATTTCCACTATTATTTTATCACATTATTTACCATAATTTATTATATAATTCCATTTCATAATCATTTATGCTCTTGTGGATAAATAATATATGATCTCATTTATTTTTCATAATTAATTATTATTGTGCATGATTTTGGTTTATTCATTCGTTATAACCTCGCTCATGATTTTAGCCTCCAAGATCTCTTCCAGATTGCAGATTTGGTCTTCAACAGATAATTAGATATTCCAACTCAGGAATTTGCTGGCATAATAAGTGATAGTTTTGCGTTGGACGGTTTGGGAAAATGAAAGTGAATATGGAAAATCCGAGACATGGGTTTTGTTCAAAACGGAACAGAGCAGTTTCCCATTGAGTAAATTTTAGAAATTCAGTTTGTATTGGGAGAAAAGAAAGATTATTCGAAGGACACATTTGCAGATTTGTTTTTGCGGCCGTTTTCCAAAATTGCCCAATTGTAATAACCAAATTCAACTTGTTCCAGCTGAATCATGATGGACAGATTTCTCAGATCTCATCTTGAATAGTGAGATCAGTTTGTTGTAAGTTTCCTTTGGATGTTTGTATATTTAAAAGACACAATTCAGAGAGAGGGGGGAGCTAGTTGATGTAAGAATTGAGCCTTGCAACAGTGGAACTCTTGTTAATGAAATTTCCAGCCTTCTAATATTTTTCTGAATATGTGAGTTGAGCACAACCCTAACCAGGGAGTTGGGCCCACTCTTCTGATCAGGTTTTGTGCATGTGTCCTTTATATGTATATTTTTTTACTTGTTGTATTTTCTTTATTTTTGTTACAGATTTCCATAGATTGTTGTGAATGCTTTTCTTTCTGCAATTTAATTTCCATTACTGTTACAATGATGCTTCAATTTCTTAGTCACGAACCCTTGGTCAATGTAAGATTGTAACCTTGCTCCTGCATACACCTTGCGTGTTACCTTGGAAAGTGTATGCACCCAGATTGACATATTAATGTGGTAAAGGGTTGAATGAAAACATTCACACTTGGACACCAACAAATAGTTAATTTGTTGCAACTGCTCTGGATAGTTAATCCGTTGCAACCACTGAAATCAAGATAACCTCGAGAATTGGATTTGGTAGCTACCTGCGACTTCCTACTACTTGTGCCGCTGATCTTATATTTTATCATGGAAAGAAGCTTGAGCATTAGAATTTGACTAGAAATCTGCTAGTGCCCGCATTTCCTCAACCTACATTTCAAGCACCATGATGTAGTCCGCCGCTTCTTTTAGGAAAACAGGTGTGTCCAGTCTGCTGCTCCCCGACACAAGTTCCCTCAAAGATTCCATTCGAGATTCTTCATTGAAATTATCACATTACCATACGCCTGTCATCCCAATTAATTCGTATTCCTCTCAGGGCAGTTGTTTGTAGGTGTTAGAAAATTATACGGAGCAATGGAACACATAAAATATTGTAGAAATATAAACACAGAAAATGCATAAAACAAGAGAGACATAGATATACGTGGTTCACCCAGTTTGGGCTACGTCCACCTCGAACAGCCAGTCCTTCCTTTCTATTATCCAACAAAATGAAGAGACACAACCTATAGCAAATCCGCTATAATATCCTCTGTTTTCTCTCACATCCTCACCTCTCTGTTTCTCGCTGACACACCGAATACACATATATTACCCAGCCTCAAATACAATGCCCTCATACAAAGAGAGGGGTTGCCTTTTAGGGCGAAAAACCCTAAACTAAACATAAGTTCTACCGTCAGATCATCCGCCTAATGAACGACCCAGATTGAATAGAAATTACTAGACTTTTACAAGGAAAATTTACATTTGTTTTTAGCTTCGGGGGCGCTGCCCTCGAGCCCCCGCCGAGGGACCGCTGGTCCCCGGACCCCCCAACCAAGGGGGATAGGCCCCCCCGAACGCCCGCAAGGGGGACAAGTCCCCCCTGCACCCTCCCGCGTGGAGGGGTGTACAAACTTCCTGGGGTATACATCTGGCTGAAAAAAAGACCTCTGAACAATCATGCTCCACACACAACAATAGGCACTATCGCAAGCGACTGTCGTTCTATAGGGTCTGCCCTTGCTAGACAGAAATATCCTTGTTCTCCTTGGATTTCATCTGGATTTAACTCTTCGACATTGGCAGCACAATTTGTCAAACGTAAAATGGTATTTGTTGAGGATGGCCCAATGCCACATAGTTGGACTCCTCACTGTCATGGCCAACGACAGATCTGCGACCAATTTCACTGCTCGAATTCGAGCAGAGAGCCTAGCCGAGTGTTGATCGATTTCTCTACAACGTAGTAGTGAGAGGAGCTAGCTCAAATATTTATGTTGGAAATCGGCCCTCCGTGGTGCCCATTTCCCACCTCCAAAACGCCGCTCCATATGATAAGAAACTCAACAAATTTCCAAACTAAATTTCTGATGTTCCCCTAAGAGATGGAGATAGGGAACTGCACATACATGTGCTCAGCTTCATCGAGGCTTTAAAGAGAACTATTTTTTCTGATATTCTTATAACAAGCTATTTTATTCATGATTTCCATGTGAAATGTCAAAGTAATTGGAATTTTGGGGATACAACTTAGGGAGAAGGATCCTGTTGGTGCCATATTATGGTTTAGGGAAGCTATTAATGCTAGAGACCATGTTGACAGTGCATTGAAGGATATGGTCGTCGAGATGAACCAGCAGAACCAGCCATTGGAAGCCATCGAGGCCATAAAGTTCTTTAGACACCTTTGCTCCAAGTAAGCACAAGAGCCTCTTGATAATGTGCCAATAGATCTCTTTAAGGTATAATCTCAAACAAATCCCATATTTATAGGCAGTACACAACATGTACTCTGCTCTGTAACATTCTATGTCCTGTGTTTGTATTGTAGAAATATGGGAGATTTGCTGAGCATATTAGTCTATTGAAGCATAAGCTATGCTTAATTCAACAAGGAGCTACATTCAATGGCAAATTGACCAAAACTACATGGTCAAATGGAAGAAAGTTTTAGGCTTCCCTAAAGCAAGAGACCACTGAGGTTCTGGTACATAGCATTGATAACCTTCTCCTGTTCTCTTAGTAATTCTATGTAATAGTGGTTAACAGAGAATGTAATGGTTGTTGGAAGGGTAATTTAGGATGGGTGTATGTGATGGAGCTTGACTACTATTCCATAGAAATCGTTTATAGGTGGATTTCAATCGAAGTTGAAAGATTGACTTTCTATTATTCAATGACAATGTTAGAAATTGGAATAATGTGGTGTGTTAAATGAATAATTGCAAGCAAGAAAGCACAGGCATTGGAGCCAGATGACAACAAAGCTTGTAATCTAAGCATTTGCGTCATGAGGTAGGGGAAGGTGGAGGAGGCCTTAGGTCTTCTACAAGGGGTGTTGAACAAAAACAAGAGAGGAAAATCGAAGTTGTTGGATCGTGTCGAAGCGTTGTTGAAGGAAATTGGGGATTTGAAGACAAAGGTAAGGACCAGGGAAGAATTTCAATCAGCGGCATCACGTCTTGAAGATTTAGAGTGGGTATGGTGTTGTGAAGATGGCGGATCACAACAAGAAGAGTGGAATGCGACAGTTGAGGTGCATCGCAAATGGAACCGATTAAGAGTTTTCCAAGAGATAACTTTTGCTCCCAAAGAAGAAGTGCCATTTTAATGCGATATAAATTGGTGACGCTGATTAGGATGTTTATACAAGATGTTAGAACGATGGATTGGAGCATGTAAATACATTTTTTTTTTTGGTTGACAAGAAACCCCTCCTGTCTCTTCCAGATTGATAAGGCTGCTTTGGGTACAGTTAATTCCTTGTGAAGCACCACCTTCATTTTTAAATTTGATTGTTGTAGATACACCTTGTTAATTCTCAACACACTGCACAATAGTCAAAACCCTCTCATAATTCAGGTCACTTCACGAAAGACCAATTACAACATGTCCTTGTCAATGGCCAATTTTATGCATGTTTGAATCAAATTGAATCTCACATTGGTGTGTATCTTGAACCGTTCACAACCGGGATGGGTGGGTAATTTGGAATGGTGGAAAGTTGGGATGGGAGCACCCAATGCACGCTGATAATCAATCTAGGCCGTAACAAAAAAAAGGCAATTTGGGATGGGTGGGAAATTTGGGATAGGTGAGCACCCGATGCATGCTCGAAATCAATATAGGCCGTAACAAAAAAAAAAAGGCAATCTGAGATGGGTGGGTAATTTGGGATGGGTGAGCACCCCATGCACATTGAGAATCAATGGACAATCTGGGATGGGTGAGCACCCCATGCACGCTGAGAATCAATCTAGGCCATAAAAAAAAGAGTGAAAAACGATCATCCAACTTAAATTGAAATAAGAAGTTTTCAATAAATATTGAACAATTAATTATTTTTTAATTATTTTTTAGTGAGTAAAAACTATTTTAATATTTTTATGAGAATAAAAAATATAGTAAGATAAAGTGAAAATTTGAAATGTTTTTTAATTATTTTGAAGGGAATAAAAAATATTTTAATTATTTTTATGAGAATAAAATATATTATGATAAAGTGAAAATTTGAAATATTTTATTTTAAAATTTTATTGATAAATTAGAACGATAAGAAACATACTTTAAAGATATATGTTAATTTTAGTTACAATAATTTTAATGTTTGTTATATATAACTATAAATTTTTATATAAAAAATTGAAGATTCACATTCAATTTACTTGAACTTTTCTCACTCACATCCCAATTAAACAAAGTTTCCTTGATATTATTTCTGATTTACTATCCACCTCCAAAGTGTACACATAGATTTCCAAACTCAATTGGAGAAGTCGGGCCATTACCCACAATCGATTCACTCATAAGAGAGCATGAAGTAATAAAAGGTCACAAATAATTAAGAGAAAAGTTTGAAAATGCTATGACGTCCTTTGAATTTGACGAGATGCAGAACTGTTTTTTAATAATCCATGAGAAATGTAAGAAGTTATTAATATATTAATTTAAAATTAAATTTTAAGTAGATTTTTTAAATAAATATTAAAATATATTAAAAATAATAAATAAATAAAGCATAATATTGATATATAAATTAGAGTTGTTATTTGTTTGTTATAAAATTAGTGTAAAAGTTAAAACAATTAAAAAATAGTAATGATAATTTTAAATGTTTTTTTTACAATAAATGATTTAGTATTAAAATATGTAAGTTAGTAAATAATGATAATTATGATTAATGTTTATTTATATGAAAAAGTGGTTTATGAAATTGTGAGAAAAGCAAAATATTGTTTGGAATTTTAGAAGTTTATTTTTATATTTGAAAAATATTAAAACAAGTGTTTAAGATTACCATAGTTTAGTTGAATTAGAAGGTTAAGAAGATTGGCAGTGTGGTAAATATTTTGAAATTTAGAATTAATTTGAGTATAGGATGGATAATGTAAAAAAAAATGTTTTGTATCTTCAACCCCTTAATGTCATAGAAGGGACAAACTTTTTCTTTAGGAATTGACCAATGCCTAATTTCAATATGAAACTCATAAAAAAATCGTTCTTATTTTAAAAATGTTTATTTTTTTCTTTACACTAATTAAGACAGATAAATACTTTTGATAATAGTCTTCAATTATTTGAAATCGGTAAGCTCTAAACATGTCAACTATATATAATATAGATACTTTTGATTATAGTTTTCACTTATTTGAAATCAGTAAGCTCTAAACATGTCAACTATATATGATAGATTGTGAAGTAATGTAAAGTATTTTGGCTGTGAACTTTCTCGCGTTGTTTTTTAATGTAAAGTGTTCGGTTTTTATAGGTGAATCCTAGGTTGAGTAGATTCTATGTATGAAATAGTGGGAGGCATGTTCTAAAATATTATACATATACTCATGGTGTATCATTAAATAATGACAATGCCATGCAGATACGAAGGGTATTTATTCTATTTCTTAGGGTACATAATAAGCAAGTTGAAAGTCATGCAGTATTTATTCTATTTCTTAGGGTACATAATAAGCAAGTTGAAAGTCATGCATGTGTCGCTTGTCTTCTTTTAGACAATGTTGATAATCAATTTAGTTATTTCGTAGTTGAAAAAAATGACTTAATTCTTGATGCTTTGTTGGTTGAATAATTGTGATTAAGTTTGATTAAAAAAATAGCATTTATTGATGTTTTGATGTTTTGTTGGCTGAAAAATAGTGAATCTTTGTTCTTGAAGCTTTAGAACACCTCAAAAGATAGTGAATTTAAGTGCATGTATCCTCTACTTTCTTTTCCTACAATGGTATTTTCTATGAACACCTCAAATTTATTAAAATGTGTGTATCCTCTACCTTCTTTTTCTTCAATGGTTTTTTCTATGAACACACATAAAGAATGACAATGGGATCTAATGATTTTTTTATATGCCATGATTCTTCTTGAATTTATGCCTTACGGTGTTTCCTTTGCAACATCTCATGCAAATGCTAGTTAATCCCAGCTAACAATGACTGATATGACCATACAGGTGTTCCCATCACTAATGCTACATTGCCAAGAAAATGTTCCATCATCATTGTTACACACATTTCTTCTATTGTGGTTCAAAGAGTGGGCTTGACCTATAACCAACCATGACCATATTTCTAGAATTCTAAATGACTTGGGGAATGAATGCAATCTAAGGACAGACATATTTATCCATTCGTTGACCAATTAATCATATATAGCCATTGTACTCATCAAGCGTGGCATTGTGTTCCATAAAACCATGCTCAATCAAAACATTTATGCCTTCAACAGGACTATAGAAATTATCACTAGATCATTGACAACCAATTAATTTATTTGTTGACAATTTTTTTTTAAATTTATCACAGTTTTATATTTCCAGTTTCATCTACTGGAGTTTCATCCAATGTTTTTGGATGGAAAAAAAATTGACCTCTTATTGCAGGCTTCACTTATCCAAATGCAGGAATGTTGGGAAAACTTATTTATCCAAATTTCGGTTGTAGGAATGTTGGGAGAACTTATTTTATCCAAAGTTTTATATCCAATTTTTTTTTTAGCACTATTGTTAATTTATTTATATCCAAAGTTTTCTGTGACTAAGAAACCTACCACTGTTTTTTTCCACTATCTATGCAAATACATTGTCACTGTTGTCGACCAAGAAACATTTGACCTACAACATGTGTGCATGTACATTTCCACCGTTGTCAACCACTACTTCCTTGGTGAGTAGTTTATCATACTAACAGGAAATTCTTGTTAGAGAGTATTGAAAGCCTTCCTCTAAGCAATGCTGGTTAGTGAGTATTGAAAGCCTACACCATAATTTGCTTTGGACAATACTGTAGACAACCTGCATCACACTTTTACATTAGATTTGGACTATATTACTCTGTTGTGTTTTTTCTCCCATTAGAAAAAGAAAGATAGTTGTTATTTTTTTTATCCATTGAAGTAGATATAATGCCACATATGACATATCACTTACAACACCTTCGGTTCATCCATATTCTTTTGGCCACTCATAGTGCCTTAGGGAAGCACATCAATATTCTATGCATGTGAAAGCAGGTTGCCAAACCTGATCCTGATCAACCTAAATAGATCCAATCAGTGGATTACGCATACTATTATTGAGAATTCCAAATAGAATAGCAAGGCAGGGACTTACCTCTTGGTTCTGTCCAATAGTGCTCTAATTGGGCTTAGTTGCAGCGAAGGGAAGTGGAAATGATAGCAGGAGAAATCTAGCAATGAGAAAAATACTCATCAATCCTTCTTCTAAAAAGAATGAGATGAGTTAGAGGATCCCAAGAATGACTCTAGCAACAATAGCGAGAAGCAACAAGTTTATCCCCAAGTAGAGCTATAGGAACAATAATTTCATACTGAGTGAGTATGATCGTTTAACATTTTTTAGATATGATTTTGATTTTCTAGCTATGGTTTAACAAAAGCATAGAATAGAGTCTTATACCATCACTTTTAACAAAACAAAAATAAAACATGTGGAGTTCTCTTCAAGAAAACAAAAATAAAATGCTATACTAACTTGATTTAATTTTCCCATGTTCAATGCCATCACCATTAACTATACATCCACTACATTCCTATAATGTTCATAGCAATGATTTTCATCTTCGATCCTAAAATAAAAACCATACCTTAATTCTATTTCCTATCTTTCTTAATTTTCTTTGAATGTAGGTCCTAGCTAAAGCTTAGAAATTCGTGGGCCAAGCAAATTGGAAAATCCAACCCATTCTAATAACAACTTGGATGCGGTGTTTGAAGCCCTGTGTGCGGAGATTTGCTATCGACAAGCAAGTAATAGGTTCAGACCGTGTGTATGGCCTGATGTAGTGCAGAAAGGATAAAACTCCCTCTGATTACCTCAAATGTATTATCATCCCAGAGAAGAAAATTTGCAACTACTATGTTGTATTTAGTGGCAAAGTCATCTATGATTCTTGCGATACGAGAGTAACCATTTCTACACCCCAAGCCAGGGGCCCTAGTAACACATAGTTCTACGGTGCCACTAAGGCCAACGATGATAATAATCAATTCTCGAAAATGACCCAAAATTTGATAGGTGATCTAATAATGGTAGCTCTGAAATCCATCAGGGTTTTTACTACACATACGAGTGGAGGGCCATCAAATAGTACCATTTATTCTCTTACTTCATGCCTGCACTCTATTAATGAATTAGGGTGCAGTGGATGCCTGGGTGCGGTGAATGGAAGCTGCATGTCTCATGAATATTAGGTGGGTGCACTGGATTCTTGGTGAAGTCCATTAAAATTGTGTATCTTATGAATATTAGGTGGTGTTTATTGGCCATTCAACAACTACTTTCACCCTCATCACCGTATGAAGACACCAGATACCCTGATGCAGTAGCTATAGTAGAAGAGGAGCCAAAATTTTCATATAGCTAGGCGCTTCTCTTGCTAAGGTCGTGATGTCACTGAAATATTGGGACATGAAAATAACTACAATTGATGTGAAATATGCTCCTCCACAACAATAGTGATCGACGTCACCTCTCTGACACTCCACCTCCTACGCTGAAAGCTATCGCCGTCCACAACTGACACTCCACCTCCTATGCCGAAAGCTATCACCGTCCACGACCGACGTCATCTATAACCGAAAATACCACACATGAATTTCACCTATAGCTAATTCTAGACTAGCTTTGTCCTCATCTATAAATTTGTATTTGCCTTTACCTAAGTAATTCAAGCCAAGGGAAGGCATTCCATGAATAATATAAGTCTGTGTTTTTTTTGTTCTCCAGTTATTTGTTGTTGTTTTTTTATCTCTATTATGTTCTCTCTGTCTGTAATATATCCTATTCTCTGAACGTATCAACTTGTATCAGAGCCGAGGGAGAGCTACTAGATGGTGAGAGGAGACCTATGACTCATTGGTTCAATACTCAACACGCTTGGTCTCTTTCACAAATTCGTCAACAATTTGATTTCGGGAAAATAGTTTTTCAAGTATCAAGTCTCGGCTGAGGACTTGAAACAAACGCAAGTGTTGTGTGACGTGTTTCTGAGATGCACACATTCAATCTTTTTAAGAAGAGGTGGAGGTTGTGGTTGATCCAAATCATTAGAAATGTGAAGAGTTCGATGAGTCATATGGATATTTCGCCCAACAACCTACGCTGAAAAAATTGGAGATACGCGGGTTAAATTCTGTGGGATCAAAATAGAAGGGTATGTTGAAAGGCATTGTATGAATACCTTATTTGTAAAATTCCCTTGTATGTTATCATGAATCCCGTGAGGGGATATACTTTATAAATCTGAAATGAATTGAGGACTGCAGTTCCACTAATTTTACTTAATGATAAGAAGTAATAAGGGCAACCAGGAGCAGAATATATTGTTATAATAGAAATAACAATACCATTAAATCAACGATTATATATGTGGAATAAGTTGAAAATTTCATGTAATTGAATTTAAAGAGTGACTTATTTTTTTTAAGTAAGAAATATATTATTAAAAAAAAGGGAAGGTGTTATATGTGAGAAGAGTTTAAAGTTTGTTATATAATTTGTATTAAAGGGAGTTTATTTTGGTCGAGTGATATATTATTTTGTAAGTGGAGCTTGATTTTTTGGGGTTTGAATTCTATTAAAAATGGAGAGAGTAGCATTAAGTGACATGGAGAAGTTAAGCGTGGCTAATTTTTCCCTATGGAAATCACAGATGGGGGATACATTGATTTTAAAATATTAGTGTTTTCTGATTGAGGGAATAACAAAGAAACCCTCATCGATGACGAATGAAGAGTGGAATCAGCTAGATATAAAGGCAATTGCAACAATCCGCCAATATATAGCAAAGAATGTGTACTTCAATGTGTCCAGAGAAAATTCTACAGAAGGATTATGGAAAAAAATTCATGATCTATATGAGAAGAACAAGACATTAAACAAAGTGTTCTTGATGAAGAACCTTTATAATCTCATGATGGAGGAGGATGCTTTAGTTTCTGAGCACTTAAATGAATTCAATATTATTACTAGTTAGCTTGCCTCTGTTAAAATCATTCTAGATGATGAAATTAGAGCAATTTTGTTAATGTGTTATATGCTAGACAACTAGGAAACCTTAATTTTAGCTATGAGCACTTTAGCATCTGTAGGAACCCTAAAGTTTGATAATGTCAATAGAAGTTTAATCAATGAGGAGCTATGACGCAAGTCAATTGCTGAAAACCAAGAGGGAGAAGCTCTAGCTATAGCTGATTGTGGTAGGAGAATTAATTAAGGCTAAAAAGGGTGATCAAGATTGAGAGGTCGATCGAAATCAAGGAGGTTTGGATCATCTGCTTTCATTGTGGCAAACCTCGACACATGAAGAAAGAATGTTGAGTATGTAAGAAATGAGAAAAGGATCAAAGACCGGCCAGTACAAATCACAAGTCATCTAGCACAAATGAAGGTGAGACTATTGTTGTAGTCACAGATTGTGATGTGTTGTTTATTGTTTCAGTAGAGGATGCATGTTTATATACATCTAGCAGTAGCTTTGATTGAATTCTTGACTCTAGGACATCTCACCATGTAACCCCATGCAATGATAGTTTTGTTGCATATAATCCTGGTGATTATGGTAGAGTGAATTTGGGGAATATTCCTTTTTTGCAGTATTGTTGGAGTAGGAGATGTCAAGATCAAGATGACTGATGGACAAGATATATTATTGAAACAGGCTAGGCCTGTACTAGAAATGCATATGAGTTTGATCTCTATGGGATGGCTAGATGATGAAGGCTATTCCATAAGGTTTGGAAAAGGAGGTTGAAAAATTAGCAAAGGAGAATTGGTCCTGGCCAGAGGACCCAAGATAGGAACATTATACACATTGAAGGAAATAACAGGGAAATCAGATTTGGCTATTGTCACAAAAGGAGGAAATTCAATAGATCTATGGCATAAGCACTTGGGTCACATGAGCAACAAGGGCTTAAAAATACTTGCTGGTAAAAAACTATTGCCAGGTTTAAAATCCTACAATCTTGATATTTGTGAGCATTGTATATATGATAGATAGAGAAGGGTTTCATTTGTTACAGGTGTCCATGATAGAGAGAAAAAAAAATGTTAGAATTAATACACTCAGATGTGTTTGGGCCTGTTATCATCAAGTCATTAGGAGGAGCATCATATTTTGTAACATTTATAGATGATGCATCTATGAAGGTTTGGGCCTACCCCATGAAAAGTAAAATTGAAGTGTTTGAAATATTTCAAAATTTCCATGTTGTTGTTGAAAGAGAAACTAACAAATTTCTCAAGTGCTTGAGAACAGATAATGGTGGAGAATATTGTTCAAAATCATTCAAGGAATATTGTAACAAGTTTGGCATAAAGCATGGGAAGACTATGCTTGGTACTCCTCAACAAAATGGTGTTGCAGAAAGGAATCACACCATTATGGAGAAAGTGAGGAGTATTTTGTCCATTTCTGGTTTGGAGAAGGATTTTTGGGAAGAGGCTATAAGGACAACTTGCTACCTTATAAATCGATCTCCAACTATAGCCTTAGATGATGGTACCCCTGAAGAAGTTTGGACTGGTAAGAAGTGGAATTATTCTCATTTGAAAATATTTGGATGTGAAGCATTTGTACATATTCCTAAACAAAATAGAACTAAGTTAGATGATAAATCTATGAAATGCATTTTTCTGGGATATGTGGATGAAGAATTTGGTTATTGTCTATGGGATCCAGTCAAATATAAAATTATTAGAAGTGGGGATTTTATATTTAATCAACTATAAATGTTTAATAGGATTGTAGGTGAGTTTGAGGTCAAGAATGTTATTGATATGTTTAAAGAGTAGCAGGAAAACATCCCACCAATGCAAGAAAATGGACAACAAATTCAAGAGCAGGAACAACAGCAAGTGGAAAGTGATGAACATCAAGAAGAAGGAATCTTGCAAGAACATTTACAGAAGATACAACCTGATAATGCACCACCGTAGTTGGTTCATAGACTTCTAGGCCTCATAAGCCTTGACAAAGGTATCCTCCTTCAAACTATATCTTATTAACTAATGAAGGTGAACCTAGTTGTTTTCAAGAAGATTCTAAACATGAGCACAATAATGAATGGAAGAAGAAATGAACTCTTTGATGGAAAATAAAACTTGGGAGTTGGTAAAGCTCCCAAAGGGTAGAAAGGATCTACAAAACAAATTGGTTTACAAGATTAAGCATGAAGTTGACGAAAATAAGGAGAGATATAAAGCAAGGTTGGTGGTAAAATGATTTGCCCAAAAGGAAGATATTGACTTCACTAAAATTTTCTTGCCTGTTGTCAAAATGCCATCCATTAGAGTCATTGTTGTTCTTGTTGCTACTTTAAACATAGAATGTGAACAGTTAGAGTTAAAAACTGCTTTCCTTCATGGTGAATTAGAAGAATAAATTTATATGGAACATCCATAAGGCTTCATAGAAAAAGGCAAGGAAGATCTTATTTGCAGGTTGAAACAGGCACCTCGACAATGGTACATGAAATTCGATTCATTCATGTTGGAACATGGGTCTCATAAGTTGGAAGATGGCCATTGTGTCTATATCAAGAGGTATGATTAAGAAAAGTATATCATATTACTGTTATGTGTGGATGACATGTTGATTTATGGGCATGGAAAGAATATGATCAATAGGTTGAAGAAGGATTTGGGCAACAAATTAGGAAATGAAGGATTTGGGTACAACACAACATATGTTGGGCATGAGGATCATAGATGATGGGAAAAATAAAAGGTTGTGGTTGTTGTCACAAGAAAAATATATCAAGAAGGTGCTTGACAGGTTTAATATGAAAGATGCCAAGCCAGTTGGTACACCGCTTGTAGCTCACTTCAAGATGAGTATTTAGTTATGTCCTAGTTATGACAAGGAGAAGGAAGAAAGGAGCAAGATTCCTTATGTTTCAGCAATTGGCAGCTTGATGTATGCCATGGTATGCACACAACCATACATTGCATATTTAGTGGGAGTAGTGAGTAGGTTCCTTTCCTATCCAGGGAAACAACATTGGCAAGTAGTAAAATGGATTTTGAGGTATCTTAAGGGCACTAGTCATTATTGTTGATTTTTTGGTCGTAATGAGATTGTGCTTGAAGGATTTACAAATGTAGATATGGTTGACGATATCAACACCAGAAAGTCCACTACAAGTTATTTGTACACATTTGCAGGGGCAATTGTATCTTGGGTGTCAAAGCTACAAAGAATAGTAGCACTCTCTACAATAGAGGCAAAGTACATAATTGCAATAGAATCTTGTAAAGAAATGTTGTGGATGTAATGATTCTTATGAGAGACAGGAATAAAGCAGGAGAAGTATGTTCTATATTGTAATAGTCAGGGTGTCATTCACATCGCGAAAAACCTAGCATTTCACTAAAAAACCAAGCACATTGACTTAAGGTACCATTGGATCTGGCATGTGTTGGAGGAAGGACAATTATCCTTGGAAAATATCCATACAGATAAGTACCCTGCTGGTATGCTCACTAAGATTCTACCAAAAAATAAACATGAGTTATGTAGAGGCGTGGTAGGAGTTGGTGTGACTTGATTCAAGACTCTTCATTTTGCTTTAATTGGGAGAATGTTATATGTGAATCCAAATGATGCCGACACAACAACAGTGAGCTCTCTAACACTCCACCTCCTATGCCAAAAGCTATCGCCATCCACGACCAACACCGTCTGCAACCGAACCTATCACGCATGAATTTCACATGTAGCTAATTCTAGATCAGCTTTGTCCTCATCTATAAATTTGTATTTGCCTTTGCTTGAGTAATGCAAGTTGAGGAAAGGCCTTCCATGAATGATATAAGTTTGTGTTTCCCTGTTCTCCAGTTGTTTGTTGTTGTTTTATCCCTATTCTGTTGTCTCTGTCTACAATCAATCTCATTCTTTGAACCTATCAGTAGGGTGCAGTGGATGCCTAGGTACAGTCCGTGGAAACTGCATATCTCATGAATATTAGGTGGGTGCACTGGATGCTTGGGCATAGTCCATAGAAATTGTGTATCTTATGAATATTAGGTGGTGTTTATTGGCAATTCAACAACTGCTTTCACCCTTAGCACCCTCTGAAGACACCAGATACCCTGACGCAGTAGCTATAACAGAAAAGGAGTCAAATGCTTCATATAGCCAAGCGCTTGTCCTACCAAGATCATGATGTCACTGAAAGATTGGGACATGCAAACAACTACAATGTGAAATATTTGCAAAATATGTGCCTTGCAACAGTATCACCACTATATATCTGTTGTACCTTTAAGTTATCCCCTTGAATTCTTGCGCAACGTTAGATTACTACCTGTGTGAAAGTAATGCCACCTTCTGAAAACCTTTACGATACACAACTCCTACTTATTAGCCTCGTGTCTTCTAAAAATGCACATCAAAGTTGTTCAATGGCAAAACCGTGGTGGGGGCCATAATGGAAAAACCGTGGTGGGGGCCATGATTACAAACAATAAGCAAACGCAATGTAAATCCATATATACATCAAAATATAATGTAGGATTATAAAACCTTTATAGCATAAAAGTTACCTTTGCATTATATTAAAAATAACGTGGTGATAACGTGGCTTATTCACCGGATTATAGCTATCATACATTAACTTATGTAAAAACCAATTGTATTGACATGGTAAGATTTTTTAACCAAAGGTAAGATTTTACCAAACATGTTATAATGTCCATCTTAAATTTTTCTTTTTTTTCACATCCATTTTTCTTTTTTTCCACATCACCCACCATCACGTTAAATGGATCTCGTGTATGTGGAAAATGCTTTTGGGTCCCAACCTTTTTGGGTTATATCAGACCCCATTCTCCAACTATATTATATAAAAGGGTGGTAGGAAGAAACTAATTAGTGTAAATCATTTGTAATAAAGTTGGTTATTCCTCTCCCATGATGGACCACACTCTGCGCAATCAGTTGATGGAAAGTTGTGGTCATGATTATAAAAATTAGAATGAAGTTAATTCACGCAATGGAAAACTGATTAGTCATATGGTTGTTGTACATGACGGGTAGAGTTTTATTTTTAATGTTTTAAATTTTTTTACTTTATTTTATTTTTTATTAATTTATTATAAAATTTTAATAAATTGATTTTAATTTTTTTTAATCAATACATAATTTTTTAATTTATTTTATTTTAAAAATTTAATTATTTTATATATATCTATATCTATATCTATATATATATATTAATTAATAATATTTTGGGATTTTTATTATTATCTTAAAATATCATTTTTTTTCTATTCATTTTTCAACAATTAAAATCATCTATAACAAATAACAATCTTTATTATATATATATATATATAATTATAATATATATATATTTTGCATAATTTCATTTTTATTTATATATTTTACAAAAATAAATGTCATTTTATATATATTTCTCTTATATATATAATATATATAAATATATATATTATAATTATTGACTAATTGTTTGTTGGTATTTTTAAGTTTTTAAACCATTTTTACAAAAATCAATATAATCTCTTTCGAAATATTTTTATATTTATAATTGAATCAAGAAAAATAATATCAATACACATATTTTATTAAATCTTATAAATTTCAAATATGCCTTACTCACATTTTATAATCATAAATATAATTAATGTATTATGATTCATTAACTAAAAAAATCAATTCAATTTTCATCATTTTATCAAATTAATTTTTAATTTAATATATCATTATCTTTTATTAATTTTCATTAATTTTTATTTTTTTTTTTACAAATTTAATAATCATATCAACATTTTAATAATATTCATAATAACCATTTATTTATATATATTTTTATATGTTATATTTTATTAAACTTTATAAAATCAATATATACTTTTATTCACATTTCTTTATATTCATGAATGAAATTAATTATTATGGTTTACACAATAAAAATATCAGTCCAGCTCTCATCATTTTATCAATTTTTATTTTTATCGATAAATATCTTTTTCACTAGTTTAGCGTTCATTTTTATCATATTCTTTATATTCATATAATCCTTTACCGTTCATTTTTACCGTATTCTTTATATTTATATTATCTACAAAAATTCTTGAGAGTATTTATGTCTAACTTTACTATCATTATCTTGAAAAATGCATTTTCATATTTCTCATTAAATTTAAAATAGTGCAATTATTTTTAACTTACAAATTTCTAGACATAGTCACTATATAATTCTCTATAATGCATTTTACAAAATGGTACTGAAAGTATGATAGGTAAAGTGCAGTTAACTAGTAATTTTTTTTCTGGATTTTAGAGATCTGTGATTTGTATTTTTTGAATTAGTAACCGGAGAACCCACAATATGAACATTTTTATGCCAACGTTTCAAATCCCAAATGGTATCCATCATCAGGACTAGTAATTTTTTTTACACCCATGGAAAATTCATTATAAAATTCATTATAATAGATATTAAATGTTATAAAAAAAATATCGAGGTCGTATTTTATTAATAATGCTTACTTGTAATTACTATGTACGGTACATATGTCAGGTTTAATATGAAAATTAATTTAACTAAATAAAAGAAAAAGTAGTAAAATTGAGCATATTATTCATATAATAAATATAAATTGTATTTTGGAAAATCAAATAGGAAAAACTAATTAAAAATTAAAAACCATGTCTGGCTTATTTTCTTCAAAAAATTATAATATAAGATTTAAAAAAAATTGACATGCTATGGATTATAATAGTCATTCTATTATGTAATAGATTACTATATGATCAAATTATTTCTATGTTATATTTTAATATCTCACAAATCAATATTATAGAAGCAAAAGCCATGTTTTTCTTTTAAGAGATAATTTAATTTCTCTTCATATCATATTTAAAGTATAACAAATTTGGTCAAAATTCTATGTAATAAGTTAATAAATAAAAAATAATAATTAAAGTTATGGGAGATGTTGGGTAAAACATCCTAGTGTGGGTGTTCATTTGGTTTATTATGGCTAAAGAAATTGGCAAAGACAAAGGTTTTGGAAATGAATAAAGCATTAATTGGCATTTTATTTTTGAAATAATTGAAATTAGAAGAAAAGGAAGGTGAAATGTCACATTGTGCATGTGAGGGGAAAAATGAAAGAAAATAATGGAAAATGAAGAAAAAAGAGGTCTTATTAATAAAAAGGCTTTTGAGGATCAATTTGTAGCTTTTTTTCATTTCAGTTTTGGTGCTCTCTCTCTCTATTCTCTCTCACACACACTCTTGGACGCTTAGAGCATTCTAGGAGCACTCTAGCATTGGCTCATGGAAAGCAAAGGAAGGAAAAATAAGGAAAATGGAAGCAAAGATCAAGCAAGGAAGAGTAGAATCAAGCATATACAACAAGATTACTTGTAGGCATCGATTTGCATGTGTGATTTCCTTGCTAGATTTGGAATGCATGGTACACGCATGTGTGTATTTGGTTCTCTTGCTATCCTTGGCATGCGTTTTGCCAAGTGTGACAATGATTTTCAACCTTGCCTTGCCATTTCGGGATAGTCATGGTGTGATGGGTTCTCTTGCTTTGGTTGAGATGGATTGTTGGATGGTTTTGAAACTGAGTAGGGTGGTCTCTGAAGAAGAACACAAGGCCTAGGAATCCCTGGATTAGAGAAGGTGGGATTGCCATAAAGCTAAATTTTGTGTACCTTAGTGGGCCTAGGAATCCTCAACTGGTGAATGGAAGGATATATGGTAAATCCTAGAGGTGTGTGCCCTTGATTAGGCTTAGGAATCCTCAATTGGTGAATGGCGAGATATATGGTAAAGCTTGTGGGGTGGAGTCTCAATTAGGCCTTTGTCAATTTCCTCTAGCCATAATAGCCAAAATGAAAACCCACTAGGATGTTTTTCTGACCATTCATCTTCGAGTACATGTTCCATGACCTTGGTCTTATATTTTTTTACATGATTTTTTTACGAGGGCTATTACAAGTTTTTCCTTGGCTCTGTGCTTGAACCTTGTGTGCTTGTATTTGTGATCTTCACATTGGAATTTATTTGATGAATGGAATACTAACATAATTGACATATAATTTCACAAATAAATGTCAATATAAGAGAAATCAAATTGAAGAATCTAACTCACATAATGCCCTAGATTTCTCAACAAAGGAGAGGTATTAGACCTCACTTGAGTCACACAAGTAATTCGGTCTCTTCCATAAGTATGAGGAAAATTTAGAGCGAGAAAAAGGTGAAGGATAATGAGGAAAGAAAGAAGGTATATTTATGTGGCTTATGCATCAATTTTGTTTTTTGGAAAGCTCACACGTATCGAAAGAAAGCTATCCATATTCAGATTTCGAGCTAGAGAAAACAAATAGACCAAGTTATAGCGAGCAACATTATTGTTTGGGTGGCTGGCCTATCACTCGGTGAGTTTTCTTGATCAAATATCTTGGAAGTATTCCTTGAATTTTGGGTTTTTCCATGTGGAGGGATTTTACCCTGGTGTGTTGCCTATTTCTGGTGTTCTTGTTTGCATTATGGTATTCTTTATTGGCATTGTCTTGATGATGAACACAAAATAATAATGATGATGATGAACTAACATTATATCACAATAATTGTCAATATAACAAGAGAGAACATTATAAAAGAAAGCATAATTTTATTTTCCCTAGTTTTTCTCAAAATCTATGGTCCTAGAAGATTTGAAATGTAGAAATAAAAAAATTCTTGAAACAATGCAAAACTAAATCACATATCTGGTAGCCAAGTGCTTGGTGGTCTAAAGTTGAGTAGTACTTGGATGGTTTTTTTGACGTATATGACTCCAACCATAGTTAATATTTCAAATCCAAATTGTGAATGAAAATACCTACAAAACAAAGGAACGAGGAGTTAGATGCGACAAATAATTAATAAAATATAAGAAAAATCATACCAACGCCTTATTCACAATTAATAGAGTAAGCGTTTTTCCTACTACCCCGCATGAAAAATGTCAGTTTATGGTCTTTCAATCAAATAAAAACATAATTTTCAAAGAAAGACAAATACAACATGATTTGTTTTCATGGAAAACATTGTTATTTCTTATAAAAATTTATGTAATTGCCACTAGACCAAGACATACAAGACAAATATCAAGCAAATTTTATTGTATCACCTAAACCCTTACGATTTTAAGCTATTTTCTTTATATATTTATTCAAATTCAACATACAAATTGAAACTAGTTGTCCTACACATATTCATGAGACCAATGAGACAAACTTAGATTAAAGTTTACCAAATATTAAATTTAATTGCATGAATAAATAATAATTAAAAATACTTGAGTGCATTAATACCTGAATGAGTTCCTCTTGGTTTCAAGAATAAATTGTTTGAGTAGTTTAATCTTGGAGCTCCCTCCACTCAATGAAGCAACACCAAAGTAAACATTGACTATTTTGTTGTTCTGTTGAATTGAGGATGTTTTTCTCCAAGATTATCCAAATCCTAATTTATTCTCTACTGAATAGAGCCAACCACATGAAGGTGGAAAATCTCATGGCCCCTCCTCCCCACCCACATCACTCTCAATTCCCCAGTACCCAATCTATTTACTATATAGGAAATAGTCGAAAGCAAGACATTAAAATACACAAAAAAACAAATAGAAAACATTTACTCATTCGTAAATCCACAAAATATTCCATATCAATAAATTGTATCATAAAAATATGTTTACATACTGTGAGAAAACATCATGTACATAAAGAGACATATATATATGGTTCATTAACATATAACATCCATTCATTCATTCATTATTCATAGACCCAATATACTTCATATCAAAAAATTTCATCATCAAAAAATAATTTTTTTTTCTTTTTCTTTATTTCTAATGTCCTGTTGTGTACTCATGACATTATCGAGGTTATTGCAAGAGGGGTGGATCATCAGCTGTATAAAAAAAGAAATGTTAAATTGGTATTTTTGTTATTATTCATTAATAAAAATATCATTATAGTTTTCATTACCTCGTGCACTATTCGACACTATAATTTCAAAAAGGAAACAATTACCACAATATCAAAACATAAAAGTATAATTTTGTAGATACTTCTCATACAGAGCATCGATACTGGTCAAGGTAACCAATATTGCCTCCCATCTTCACCAGTAGCATGTATGGCATCTATGCAGGAGTATGTTTGGAATTCATAGATGCCCCAAACACTACTAGTGATGACGAGAGGAAATATTGGCTGTCTTGATCAATATTGATGCTTTGTTTGAGAAATATCTATAGAATTGTACTTTTCCATTTTGATATTGTGGTAATTATTTCCTTTCTTAACATTTTGAAGATTAGTTCTAGGTTTTGTTAACATCTCATTTATTTTTAAAACATGAATCGCTAATGGATTGTGGAGATGCTACAATGGTCCAACCTTGTATTTTCCAATAAGAGGACAATAAAGGAAATATGGAGATTCTAATATGGAAAATATGAAACCAAATCATTCCATTATGGAGATTATAATATAGACAATATGAATACCTGAATGAGGTCCTCTTGGTTTCAAGAATCAATTGTTGGAGTAGTTTAATCTTGGTCGAGAAAACCTCCTTCCATTCGACGAAGTAATAGTGAAGTCAACATTGAATTTGTTGTTTCTCTGTTGGATTGAGGGTGTTTTTATCTAAGATTATCCAAATCCTAATTTATTCTCTATTGAATAGACCAACCATGTGAATGTGGAAGTTATCATGCCCTACTCACCCCCCACACACCACTCTCAATTCTCTAGTACCCAATCTATCTATTATATAGGAAATAGTTGAAAGAAAGACATTAAGATACATAAAAGAAAAATAGAAAACATTTATTCATTCATTTGTAAATCCACAAAATATTTCATCTCAATAAATTTTATCATAAAAAATATGTTTACATAATATGAAACAATTTCATGTACATAAAGAAACATATATCATTAACATATAAAATTCATTCATTAACCATAGACACAAAATACTTAGGGGTTTAGAGGAATAGATAAGATGGGTTTATATAAGATGTTTATGGAAGAGTGTAGTCGATGATGTTTTTAGATGCTTAAAATGAGAAATTGAATAGCATTGGAAAATTAATAATTGCAAATTTATCCTTAAATATATTAGATCTCATCCAAACTCTATTCATGAGTATTGCTTTTGAAACTATGCATTTGAATTGTTCCAACATTTAAAAAATATAGAAAAAAATACTGATCATGATTAAAGACTCAAATTCACTTTCTAAATAGGGTATCCAAATTACATTTGAAAACACATTGTTAAAATATAAGACCTAGTTCGAAAACTACAGTCACCATACTTGAATAGGGCAAAGCGTTCATGCACATACATATATAAGATATGAAGTCTGAACAAGAGTATAGAAGCCGAGAGCTATGTTCGATGCATATATCTTAATGATTAATATTGGATAAATATTAGCATATGTGTATGTTTGTGTGTTATGAACATGAGACTTTTAAAATTGATCAAACTAATAAAATAGAAAATATGAATAACCTACAAGAGCCCATACCTATAATGGAATGTTTTCAAGATATTATGAATATGGTTTGATAAAAATAAACTGCCTTGATTAAAAGTATACTAATTAACCTAGACTTAGTGTACCACTTGAAGCTAGAGTGATTTGCAAATAGTGGAAGGATACAAGTCTTACAAATTGCTAGAATTTGAATAGAACCTTAAAGAAATATTATGACATTCAATGATTATTGGGATAAAGCATGAGGCGAGTTGATACACCATCCCATGAAGCATCAAGATTAGTTGTTGGGTGTGGAGCCTGATTATCTTCTTTATTTAGAGGTATCGCTGCATTGGAGCCCTGTTCATAATGTGGCAGAAATGCTGCCGGTAAAATGTATGCTGCTAGGGGGGTCCGGGGGGGGGACAGCGATTATTTGGAGCCCCCCCTCTAGCAGGGGATCGGGGGTAGTGTCCCCGAAGCTAAAAGTAGATCTAAAATTAACTTGTAAAATGTTGTAATTTGGTAGTCAATCTAGGTCATTCATTAGGTGGAGATATGATAGTAGAAGTTATGTCTAATTTAGGGTTTTTTGCCTTAGAAGGCAACCCCTTGCTATATATGAGGGAATTGTATTGCATCTATGCAGATTTGTATTCTAAGCGAGAAAGAGAGTGGAGATTGTGTGAGAGTGAAGAGGGAGTTACAATGGATCTGTTGTAGGTTGTATCTCTTCTATTTGCTAGATAATATAATAGGAAGGATTGACTATTTCTTTGTGGATGTAGCCCAAATTGGGTGAACCACGTATATCTGTGTCTCTCTTGTTTTATGTATTTTCTATGTTTATATTTATGCAATATTTATGTGTTCCATTGCTCTGTAATATATAATTTACTAACAACTGGTATTAGAGATGAAGGTCTATTTGGTTGATAAATTCATAGGAGAGAAGGGTTCCTCATTCGAGTGGGAGCAATGGGGGAAGATGGTAGGTTTAGGGTCAAAAAATTTAACGACCAAAACTACCAGCTGTGGAAGATGCAGATGGAAGATTATTTGTACCAAAAACATCTGTACCTACCATTGAATGGAAATAAAAAGAAGTCGATGAGTATGACAGACAAAGAATGGGATATTATCGATAGAAAGGCACTTGGAGCAATACAATTGTGCCTAGTGATGTCGGTAGCCTTTAATATTTCAATGCAAATGACAACAAAGGGTTTAATGTTGGAATTGGCCAAATTATATGAAAAACCCTCAGCCTCAAATAAGGTATTTCTTATGAAGCATTTATTTAATATGAAGATGTCAGAAGATGGATCTGTTTTTGATCATTTAAATGAATTTAATACAATTACCAGTCAATTAAGTTCTATAGGAGTTACTTTTGATGATGAAGTTAGGGCTCTGTTATTTCTATGCTCATTACCAGAAATTTGGAATGGTTTAGTTATGGCCACTAGTAACTCTGTCTCTGGATATAGTACTCTAAATTTTGATGATGTTGTCGGTGAAATCCTTAGCGAGGAAATGCGACGGAAAAACTCCGATGAGACATCAGGTAATGATTTCATTGCAAAGACTAGGGGAAGAAAAATGGAAAGAGGAAAGAGCCCAGGATATCACAGTAAGTCAAGGAAAGGAAAATCCAAGTCCAGATCGGGGATAGTGTGCTAGAAATGTGGGAAGAAAGGACACTTGAAGAAAGAATGCAAGTCTTGGAAGGGAAAAGAAGGAGAGGCGCAACAAGAAAACAATCATGAAGCAAATGTGGTAGGTGATGTGTTGCAAGATACTTTGATTCTTTCATTAGAAAATATTATTGATGCCTGGGTGGTAGATTCAAGGGTCTCATTCCATGCCACACCTAATGGGAAACATTTTCATGATTATGTTCAAGGAGATTTTCGACAGGTTCGATTAAGTGATGATAAACACTATTAAATCATTGGAATGGGTACAATTTTCATAAAACAATAGAATGGAAATCAATGGTTGTTAAAGGAGGTAAGGCATGTTCTAGATTTGAAGAAAAATTTGATTTCTATAGGGTAGTTGGGAGGTGAATGTTGTGTAACAACTTTTACAAATAAAACCTGGAAGGTCACTAAAGGAGCCTTGGTAATAGCAAAAGGAGAAAAGGTTGGTACATTGTATTTATGCAATGGTATTTCTAATTCCGTTAATGCTTTAACCTCTATAGGAGAAGATATGACATTGTGGCATGATAGGCTTGAGGACATGAGTGAAAAGGGGATGAAAATTCTTCACTCAAGAAATTTGTTGCCAGGTTTGAAGCATGTTGATTTAAAATTTTGTGAGAATTGTGTTTATGGAAAACAAAAGAGAGTCAGATTCCTCAGAGTTGGGAAAGAAAAGAAGAGAGAAAAAATAGAGCTTGTGCACACAGATGTATGGGGAACTGCTCAGGTATCATATCTTGGTGGCTCTGGTTATTATGTTACTTTTATTGATGATGCAACCAGAAAACCCTAGATTTATTGTATTTCAAATAAATCTGATTTATTTGATACTTTAAAGAAATCGAAAGATTTGGTTGAAAATGAGACACGAAAAAGGTTGAAGTGTCTCAGATCAGACAATGGAGGTGAATATTGCAGCAAAGAGTTTGATATGTATTGTTCAACTAATGGAATTCACAGAGAGAAGACAATTCCAGGAACACCACAAGAAAATGGTGTGTCAGAAAGGATGAACATGACAATCATGGAGCATGCAAGGTGCATGAGATTGCATGCAAGATTGCCTTTACAATTTTGGGCAGATGCTGTAGATACTATTGTTTATCTAATAAATAGATGGCTTTCAAGTTCCTTGGATGGTGGTATTCTAGAGGAGGCATGGGAGGTAATAAAAGGTAAACTACTCATTTTTTAAAGACTTTTGGTTGTGAAGCCTTTGTCCACATTAATAAAGAAAATAGAATAAAGCTTGAGGCAAAATCAAAGAAATGTACCTTTATTGGATATGGTGTTAGTGATTTTGTTTATTTCTTTTATGATTATGAAAAACACAAAATCATTAGGAGCAGAGATGTCATATTCATTGAAAAGGTTTTGTATAAGGATCAGATGCAGGAAAAGAAATAGGAAAAAGAAAACAGAGAATACACAGTGCTTGATGAGATCACAAGAAAAGTGAAGGTGCTTGAAAACCATAATGATCAACAACCAGAACAAATACAACAACCACAACAACAACAAGCACCTCAAACACCTAAAAGTGGTGTTAGAAGATCTACCAGGATAAGTAGACCCCCTGAACGATACTATCCTTCATTATATTATGTATTATTGACTGATTCTGGTGAACCAAAATGTTATGAAGAAGCAGTGCACATAGAAATCAGGAAGAAGTGGGAGCAAGCCATGAAAGAAGAGATGGACCCTCAACACATAACCAGACTTGGTACTTAGTCAGGTTGCCTATAGGTAAAACAACATTGCATAATAAATGGGTTTACAGGTTAAAGGAAGAACATGGAGGTGGAAAAAGTTATAAAGCTAGACTTGTGGTGAAGGGGTTTGCACAGAAATGGTATATACTTTGATAAGATATTTTCTCCTATTGTTAAAATGACTTCAATCAGAACTATTTTAATTCTAGTAGCTGCTGAAAGTTTGCATCTTGAGTAGTTAGATGTAAAGACAACCTTTCTCCATGGGGATTTGGAGGAAGATATATGCAGCAACCACAAGGGTATGAGGTCAAAGGGAAGGAGAAAATAGTGTGCAGGTTCAAGAAGAGCTTGTATGGCTTAAAACAAGCTCCAAGGTAGTGCTATCTAAAATTTGATAGGTTTATGTCTGAACAAGGTTATACTAGATGTCACTCTGATCATTGTGTTTATCTCAAAAGGCAAAATGATGGTAGCTATATTATATTGTTATTGTATGTAGATGACATGCTTGTTGCAGGTTCTAACATGCAGGAAATAAATCTGCTCAAAGGAAAATTGGCAAATGCATTTGCAATGAAGGATTTGGGTGTTGCAAAATAAATACTTGGTATGAGAATAACTAGAGACAGGAAGAATTGAAAATTAACATTGTCTCAGAGTGGGTACATAGAAAAGGTGTTGAAAATATTTAATATATAGAATGAAAAACCAGTTAGTATACCTTTGGCTAGCCATTTCAAACTAAGTAAGGAGGTGTATCCCAAGGCTCGGGAAGAAATGGCCCATATGTTTAAAGTTCCATATGCATTAGCAGTTGGAAGCTTAATGTACGAAATGGTCTACACAAGGCCCGATATTGCACATGCAGTGGGTGTTGTAAGTAGGTGCATGAATAATCCAGGAAAAGAACATTGGATGGCGGTGAAGTGGATTCTCAGGTATTTGAGAGATACCACAAATCAAGCATTATGCTTTGGTAGTTCAAACATTTCTCTATAGGGATATGTTGATACAGATATGGAGGGTGATAGAGATAATAGGAGGAGCACCAAAGGGTATGTGTATACTGTAGGTGGAATAACTTCCAGTTGGGAAAAACTGTGAAGTGTTGTTGCACTCTCAACAACAGAAGTAGAGTATGTTGTTGTTGCAGAGGCTAGTAAAGAAATTATTTGGTTATAAAGATTTCTGGATGAATTGGATAAGAAGCAGGAGTTGGGTAGGTTATACAATGATATCCAGAGTGCCATACATATTGCAAATAACTCTGCATTTCATTCCAAGACTAAACATATACAGCTCAAGTACCATTTCATACAGTCAGTGTTGGAAGATGGACAGTTGAAGCTGGAAAAGGTACACACTAGCCATAATCATGTAGATATGTTGACAAAAGTTGTAACCAGGGAGAAAGTGAGATTCTTCTCAGTTTCAATCGGTCTTCAAGTATGATGAAGAAGATGAGAAACAACCAGGTCCAAAGTGGAGTCATTGTCTAGCAAATGAAGTAGCGATGGAGTTGCTATAGTCAGTCTCCAAGTTAGAGACTGTTGGGTGTGGAGCTTGATTATCTTCTTTATTCAAATCTATCACTGCATTGGACCCCAGTTCATAATGTGGCGGCAACGCCACTCGTAAAATGTACGCTGTCAGGGGTTCCAGGGGGGGCAACGATGATTATTTGGAGCCCCCGAAGCTAAAAATAGATGTAAAATTGCCTTGTAAAATGTTGTAATTTCGTAGTCAATATGGGTTGTTCATTAGGCGGAGATATCACTGTAGAAGTTATGTTTAATTTAGGTTTTTTCCCTAGAAGGCAACCCCTTGATATATATGAGGGAATTGTACTGCGTCTATGTAGATCTGTATTCTGAGCAAGAAAGAGAGAGGAGATTGTGTGAGAGAGAGGAGAGAATTACAATAGATTTGTTGTAATTTGTATCTCTTCATTTTGTTGGATAATATAATAGGAAGGACTAGCTGTTTCTTCGTGGACATAGCACAAATTGGGTGAACCACGTATATCTATGTCTCTCTTGTTTTATGTGTTTTCTGTGCTTATATTTCTGCAATATTTTATGTGTTCCATTTCTCTATAATATATAATTTACTAACATTAGTATCAATATAGACTAGTCAACACTGTTGGAATGGATGTTATATTAATTTCTACTATATTTATTGTACCTAATCTATATATTGGTTACAATTTCTAATATATATTAGTCTAACAAAATTCTAACATATATTAGTTGTCAATTCACAACAGTGTGTGATTATGATGGAAATTTAAGTGTATATGAGTGTAATTTCCATGATGGGATGTATGAATTGTCCTCCACACATTGCCCATCAATGATTATAACCTTGAATGGTATAACATTGGTCTATCATCACCATCTCAAAATGACCCGAAAAATCAAAACCATGTCTGCCATCATCACTTCACTTTTTCTCATAGATGGCACCTTCTACAGACTATATGAATGAATTTTTGGAAGATCATCACATCTACCTAGCCTATGATTGATTGTGAGATAGGTGAAAAAAGTACAATTTATAAGTAGGTGATCTTGTCAACAAAGATCCGTAAATTTTCCTTTATTCACTTGCTGTCCCAATTAATGATATTATAGGTAGATGTGATGGAATTCCATAAATTCATGCATATTATCTATAGAAAGGGTCATTCATGAGATAGTGTGAAGTGATGATGACATAAATTATAAAGTTTCATCTGTCGAGTAATTTTGAGATGATGAGATAGACTAGTGCTAGTCCATTTAAAGTTATAGTCATTGACGAAAAATTTGGGGATGACAATCCATACATCCCACCATGGACATTACACACATATGTACTTAATGTCATCATAATCTCATTTTTTTGTGATTAGGCATTGAAGCAAGAGTAGCTAGCACCTAAATTTGGAGTGTGGTAGTGTATGGTGGACTGGGATAGGTATAAAAATTAGTAGATCATTGACTTATCATGGGCACAAATTGTGTAAAGACTTAGTTTAACACATGAATCTGATTATAGGCTCCTGGTGTTTGTAACAAAGTTAATTGACTTATACCACAAATTCATCGACTATATGCTATTATATATTCTCCTCATATAAAAAAAAATATGTTTACACAATATTAAACAAAATCATTCTAATTTTTTGCAATAGAAAAGTCACAACTTTCTATTAAGATAGTCTAAAGTTACATGTGCACATTCGATGAGACATTCAACCTCTCAGTAAAAAATGTGGTACTAAAAAAAAACAGGCTCTAAATAAACAAGTTCAGTCATTTTTTATCAACTTTGTTTCTCTTTTTTAACATGTAATTAGCTAGGATGTCTTGATCTTGCGCCCCTTTAGTTGTTGTGGTATCTAGTGTAATATGTCTTACTGCTAAACTAGTCCTACGACTATGTTGCTGCAAGTTGGGTCGAGCATCAACTACAATAAGAAATAAATGTTAAATTCATATTTATAGTTATTATTATTACAAATGTTTTATTATTAAAAAGAGTAGTATAGGGTTCTTTACCGGCTTTGGTAGTGGAGGGAAGAATAATACTTTTGGATGTGGCCATATGTTTCTCCTCTTCTTTGGCCACATCTTGTACATGCTCTGGTGTAGAAACAAGAAAGGTTATAATTAATACATCATTTGCATTTAAATATTTTGAATTGTATTCCATACTACATTTTTTTTATATCACATGAAATACATCCAGTATCGAGCTGAACATTAGTCTTAAGATCATGTACTCCACCATTAGTAGGCGCATGTGTTGTATCTACATTTTTTTCCTTCTTTTTAAAATCAAGCACATTATTTTATGGCCCAAAACAATAACCAATAGATTATACAAGTAATGATTTATAAATTCTATTCATTTCTTTTATTTTCCTGAGTGTTATATTCAATGTTGGAATATTGTGAAGACACCAAGACTGTCCTTTGTTCAATCACGAAATGATAGCTATACTTGAAAGCAAGCTTTAGGTCTTCCTCTGTGGGAGCCTCTTTGAATTGTGCCTCCTACAATTTTTCATTAGAATATGAATTTTTCTTCTTATATGATACTAAATTAAAATTGTCGACAACTTATAATTTGGATGCAATTTTTTTTTTTTTTTATATAGTTACAATTTTTGTGGTTAGTTTCGAGTAACCACCCAGTACAAGATGATGTTGCCCATGTTTTACTATTCTAGCCTATATTTAAAACATTGAAAAGCTTAATTAGATGTTGCAATGATGTTAAGGCATCATAATTACATTGTTAAATGTGCCTCATACCTTCCTAGTATGGGTGGAGTCTTCCTTGCTTTTTGAAGTGCCTTCTCATATGCATATTCCATGAGTGCTCTCCACTCCCTGTATGGAATAAGTGAAGGGCGCTCATGTGATCTAACCCTTTCAAATTGATACCTATACTGGTCCTAGAAATATTTTAAATGTAGGCATGCCTTTGAGGTAACTCCAAATTTCTTGAAGGTACTGTCACTGAATAAGAAAACCATCATGTTAATAAGTTCCTCTTTTAATTTGGAACTTTGGGATTTCTAGTTTATGTTAATGGTCAACCTAAATATTTCGAAGCTTATGTCATGGAAAGACCTATAAAGTACATCATTTCCTGTAAAACAATATTATCATTAATTTAAAATAATCATAGACTCTATGTTACTTTCATTTAGGTTGTACTTAATATTTAAAACACTTCTTAAATACCTGGAAGTTTGTTTATTTTAATAGGGACATTGTCATCATCTACCAAAAATGTGATCGATATTGGTCGCATGCTAGTAACAAGGGAAGATCCAGGAAAGCTCATTTCAAATTATGCAATTGTATCATGCTATGTATCCACAACATCACTTGTAGATCCTGAAGTATGTTGTTCAGGTAGTGCAAATCCTGTTGTGGGTGGTTGAGCAGTTGTACCGATATCAATGGCCAATAACTCACTCATAGGTGGAGCATTGATGCTTCTACCAATATCGACCCGACCCATAGTCATAGAATGAGGATCAAACTTCGCCGAAAACTCCTGTAAAATAAATATTTTTTTTATAAAGGATGAGATAATTAAATCATAAACAAATAATTGGGATGATTAAATGCATTTGTTACCCCATACCAATGAACTTGTTGTAGCAAGGTTCTAATTTTTCCTTTTACCTCATCTGTCCTAGGCTCAATAAGAACTAAATAATTAAGTTTTTTGTTTTCTTTGAATTTAAGCTTCCTTATTACTTGCAATGGATCAACTGACATAAAAATTGCATCATTAGTAATCTCTTCCTCACGAGCATATTTGGACTACTCTAAGGATGGTGCCTTCCCCTTATCACCCTGTTTATGAAATAAGTGTAATTTTTAATTCATCCACAATTAATCATCATTATATTAATAAGAAAAACACTATTGACATATGTCTAAATTTATATAGAAAGTTCATGTAGTAAATGACAATCATAACATACAATAGACCTTTTTTAGAAGTTGGGTAAGATTGAATATATACCACCCCCATAATAGAAATATTTGAATTTATTCTATTGAAATTGTAATCAATGAGTAACTCTTCCCCTGCAACTATTAATTTAATGGTACATATGAATACACAGTTTCCTTCACGTCCCTTGAATATGTATTTGGGTTCCTTAGTTGTGGTGATGGGCAATGTACTATTTATAAACCCTGCAATATTCCATGTTGGTTTTGGCCTTCCATCAATATACATATTTATGCCTTTATTTTGATCATTATCATTTAGTTGTATCATTAGGGGAATTTTGAGGTGTAAAATGGGTCTCCTAAGAAAAATGTACAACCAAAATAAAATTTATAAGAAATAATGGGATTCAAGATGATGATATTCACCATTTTTCGAGTAAAAAAGTAAAAAGATTAAAAAATAATAAAATAATAAAACTACTTTTTCAACTCGTATTTTCAAATTATCTCCCTGATGTTTTACTCAATTTTCGAGCGGGAGTACTCATTGGATGCAAAATCTAATTCCTCATCCAAAGAGTACCCATGTTGCATACTTTCGATGGACCCTACTACATGAAAAATGAGAAATACATGAAAAAATGTGATTGCAATAACATTTTTCATGCATTTCTCATTTTTCATGTAGCAGGGTCCATCGAAAGTATGTGACATGGGTACTCCTTCGATGAGGAATCAAATTTTGCATCCAATGAATGTTTTTGCTCAAAATTTGAGTAAACCCATAGGGAGATAAGTTGAAAATACGAGTTGAAAAAATAGTTTTTTCCTTTTTTCCCTCTAAAATTTGATGATGTAATCTAATATTATTTTATTATTTCAACTACTATTTTATAATTTCCTTAGGAGGCCCATTTTAGACCTCAAAATTCCCCTAATGATAATTTACGTCCACTCCATATCTTCACATACTTTTCGTATATTGGACTAATCGTACACAATAATTGTAGTTGTAATAGGGTTCGACATACTCCATCAATTGAATTAATCCTCTGGAACATATATTTCTGGAATCCATGGAAAATATCCCCAAACCATGTAATGATGATGGGGCAATGCAGTATATCCTTGTTACACTGAAAATTGTCACCTTGGCATTCTGCTATTTGTGTGAGTTCATTACCACTCATACTTTCTTCCTCTGCAAGTCTAAAACATCAGTTCCTCATATAAAGTCTTGGAAATAAGAGAAGATCTCTCAAAAGTTTTTAAAAATCTGGTTTTACACTTTCTCTTGGTCTTACCTGCGGTTCGGCACCTAATGGTCATGTCTCCGGTGCACCTAATCGCACTGTCTTTGTGTTAAAGGTGCGGACCCATGTAAAAGTTAAAAAGGGGTAAATATATTCTAAAAAACTCACTTTCAGTTATTTCTAGAAGCTTCTGGAAGGAATCTTGAGGTGGCAAGTTCGCTCTTTTAAGGTTCATATAACCCATACCTTAAGGAGCTAACCCCTTGATGTGAGGAGCTTATTCTTTTGAAGGAGGATTCTATCCCTTCATAGGTGGAGATGTAACCTCCTCCTCTGCACTATAAAAAGAAGCATTGAGCTGGTTAACTGGTTAGAGTTAGAAGCTTAGTATTTTTTGAGGTAAAATGCTGTTGGAACTTAGTCTTCTTTAATTGAGTTTTTATGAGGAGAGATTACATACCTCTATGAATCTCATTTGGAAGAGTGCAAGACTTGTCAAAGTAAAGGAAATTCCTATTTCGGACCCCAAGAAGAACTTGTTCAACATCAATGCCAAAAAGGTTGTAAAGTTCTTCTACTTTCCAAAGTTAATACAAATATATTTGTTTTTCTCAATAAGCTGTTAATTCATTGTTTATTTTATGGATTCCTTGATCACCATAATAGGCATGATTTATAATATTTGCTATGCAGGTGCTATTTAATGTTTGATTGTTTGTGATTGCAGGTCTTCAAAGATAACTCTTTCAAATGATTGGAGAATGACTACTACGAACAAGCAATGGATCTAAGGTAGGATCTTAACACCTTTGTAGTATTTACTTAAAAATCGCATATGTCTAGAGAAATATAGGTTTGTTTGTTTGTTTCTTGCTAGACTATCTTTTGATACTAGGGAGATCGGTCTTGTCTGCAAGATCGATTTATTTGGCCAACAATCCTTTCATTGACAGAAAAATCAATGTTTATTTTAGGAAGATACTTGGGTGCCCATTATTTCACTAGATGTTTGTACCTTAAGGGAACCTTGATGTCATCTATGCTCTCAATATCATAAGAAATGAGCCCCCTTTAGCGAGAAAAATTTCCATGCGTCTATGGAATTTTCTTCTAATATTTTCACCTCTAGTATATCTTAACCTGCTAGACGACGAGGTAGATGTTTGGTCAATTTTTCTATCCTACTTGAAATTTTGTCACTTGATGAAGATAGATTTTACAAATACCTATTTGGTTGAATGTCATATAACACTCCAACGAATGAGAGAAACCATTACCGAGTGTCATAAGGGATGTTGAGAAACATCTTGACAAAACCACAAGAACATTATATTGGTACAAGTGAGCTATAAAGCAGTTCATTACATTTAAAATATTCAAGTAATATTTAAAATATTGAGAACTTGAGAACCAATTCATCCTAAGAAATGAACTCACTCGATAACTTGATGACTCAACATAATCTAATAGCATTTAATCTTCCATTACAAAAAATTACCCACATACTTCGATATGTTGATGAATGTAACTAGTTTTGGTGGAATAAAAGGAAAAGCTTTGGATGTCAAGGATTTTTAGATTTGTAGCTTGTGAGGTACTCTAAACCCTAGGCTATAGGGTTTTGGAGGAATTGGAACACAAAATTTACTTGTGGGCTAAGAACCCAAGCCCTTGGGCTTTACACCCAAGCAAGTGGGTGTGGAACCACGAGGAAGATTTGACACTTGGAGGTGTTAGAGGAATTTGAGATGAACTAAAGGCAATGAAAATCAGTGAAATACGAGTTGTTTGTGATGATATTTTCAATTTTCTATATGGTTGTTGGGTTTTCACATGATTTGTTCAAGTCATATTATGTAATTTTATGAGTTGTCAATCCCACAACAATATATTAGATGAATCCACTGAGAATTATATAAATAGGAGTGAGGATAAGCCTCATTCTCACCAACCCAAGTGCAATTCATCATAAGTGGAGAGTATCTAAAGTATCCATAGCCTAAAGGAGTCTTATGAAGTGTAGCAGGTATTTTTGGGTCTCATTTGTCTGTATTCTAAATTTCTGCTCCGAATTTTGTTATCTCTCTTTGGCAAGAGCTTCTATAGGATAAATATATACACATCGAAATTCATTGTCTGGGCCTTTTTGATTCAATCGTAGTAAATAAAACTCAGTACAAATAGTCCTACCACTACCACTAGGTGCTACAACTAGAACATTATCAGATGAGTTATAAAGCATTGCAAATACTCGAGTTTGAATAAGATTGAATTGTCTAAACTGTTGATATAGTGCTTCATATGAAGGATTTCTTAATGTAGACAGAGGAAGTGGATGTAAGTCTAGCAACTCAGTATGAGGTGGGTATTTCTTTGGCAAAATAATATGTCTAAATGAAAATGGTAGCATTGTCCGTGACCCCAACCACTTATTAGATACGACATGAATGAAGCACTGAGGACGAAGAGGTTCATGGTATTGAAGAGTTGTAATTGGTGCCGATTTCCATAATTGTATTTGTGAAGAGAAAGAAAATTGTTTTTTTATTATAGAATAAATTTTACTTATTAACACATGGGTTTCATGCTTGGGTCATTGGTCAATAGGTTAAATCCTCTATTGTAGTCTTCTAAGATTATATATTGAGTCATTATCATTCTTATTATATGATATACCATTATTGGGATCTTTGTGTCAAGAAATAAAATTATTTTATTCTTCTCCACCAATTCAGCTCCATAATCCTTCAATTCATCCTCAAACAATTTAATAATTTGGCGTTCATCAAATTGACAAGTCATCCTTATGTGGAATATTCCAACCACTATAAATACACAAGTGAATTCATCCTATTGAAGGGTAAAAAGACATTTGATCTATAGTGTAGAAGTAAGAAGAAAAATAAAATAAAAATCCTATCCTATGCCTATAAGATAAGCAAGTCAAGTGAAAGACTAAAGTTAGTAATCCTCTATCAAAAGGTGCAAATTTTTTCTGGAGTATTACATGGTCAAAAAATATAGGAGACTGCAAATTACAGGAAAGACGAAGAAAGAAATTGAAACTCTAATATTGATGCTTATCAGTTTGAATTAGCTATGGAATGTTTACTTTGTGGAGTAAATGAGGCAACTTATCTTGGTTTAGGGTCATGTTTGTCTCAAATTGATTTGAATCTACTAGTGGAAGAGTTTGACTCAGTTTTACCCTTGTTAGGGGTTTTCCCCTGGCTGAGTGCCTACATGTTGTGTCCTCTTTTGTTTGTGATATTCATTAATTGGCATTAGTCTTGATGTTAAGAACAATATAACTCAAAATGAAGAATTAATAAGTAAATATCACAATATAGATGGGATCTTCAATAAAGGAACATGAAATACAAGGAACCAAATTGGTGTGATTACTCCCTCAAGAGGAAATAGTAAAATTTTAGGAAAATGATGAAAATTATATCCTAGAATTGAAGGGAATTATGTAGTCCTAGAAATATTGCATCAATTAGGGATTCTATCAAAGAATAAATGGCCCAAATCCTCCTACTTTAGGAGATCAAATTGGAAGATTATGCAGTTCAACAAAAATACGATAACATTTGGCATCTCAATTATGTTTGTGAAATAAGTTCTAGGGGTTTATGTATGGGAATCTATACCCACTGGAATTATTCTATTTTAAACTTAAACCAATTTAGGTGTTTTCATCATTGGTTAGTGACAAGTTCCTCTCATATCTAATCTAAAACTCTTGCAATGTATTTAATATTTATGTGCCTCTAATTTGTCATGAGAAATTAGAATTTTGGAAATCCGTAATGGAGTTAAGGGATTAATATTTCGGCCTAAGTTACATTATAGCAAGAGAATTTAGCATCACACTTTATCACTATGAGTAAAGTGGGGGGAGGTGAGGGGGGATGTTTTTGGATCCAACCATATAGAGAATGGAGAACCCCATTTCACTGATTGATTTAGTAAATATCTTGGTTGAGAAAGGGAAGCTTAGATGGACCAATATATGTCTCAGCCCTAGTCACATTAAGGTAGATCAGTGATTGGTATATAGTTCCATCAAAGAAAGTAACATATCTCTTTATTCTCAAATCATATCTTATGTTGGATCATATCACTGAAACATAATATTTGCTATGATTAAACAAGATGATTATGGTCCTCTTTTTTTCATTTCAATAATTTTTGGCTCTAAGCCATTTCCTTCTCCACCTTGTTTCTTGATTTTGGAGAAAGTGGGTGGTTGGTTCACTGGTTCACATCTAGGAACAAAATATTAAAAATATGAAGCTCACTGAGAAGGTTGGGATGAGATGTTGACATCAATTAGTGAGTAAAGAGATAAACTACCTGAAATATAAACTAGGGGGAACTCAAAGGCTCATGGAGTAGGAATAATTCACTCCTTATTTAGTGATTAAAAAAAGGAAACCTTATAGTGCTACAAATATATGATGAGGGAAGAAGAATAAAAATGGAGGTAAAATTTCAAAAGTTTGTGGCTCTAATTAAGGGATATAAACACTATTTGTTTTCACAAACAAGCTAAATTACAACACTAGTTTAAAAATGTCAAGTAAATCACCACCAACGAAGGAGATAGACTAAGTCCAAATGAAAAATAAAAGAAGTAGCATATAACCCCTATGCCACCATATATATTAAAACTAGGAGCCAAGATAGATTGAGTACAAATATTATGCAAGAAAATAATCAATGTATTATAAAAATAAAGACAATGATTGTCTAATGTGGGTTATATCAGAAGAGGAAATCTTGGACATAATTAATCATTTTGAACTTGATAAGGTATCAAGTTGAGATGAATTCAAAATTCATTTTTGCAACTATTTTTGGAATATTATTAAGTTTGAGTTAGTGTGGATGGTGTGAATTCTTCAATATGTTCATCATTCCTTTCACTTGAGAGGAGGGACAAATTAATATTTCTTAAGTATATTACCAAAAGAGGTAATTCCATCATCATTTGTACATTCAATATGATATCACAGTGAAATGTTCCTTACAAGATTATGTTTAAAATCATTACTAATATATCAAAAAGCATACTCCCTAATATTATCTTAGAAAACAAAGGTGGTTTTGTGAGGAAGAAACAAATCGTGGAAAATATGATCCTTATACATGAAGTTATCCCCTTTAGTAGGAATAATAAGGAAAAGTGGATGATCCTTAAGTTGTATATGGAAAATGTCTTTAATTTTGTCAAGAATAGATTCATGTTTGGATCTCATTATAAACTTGGGTTTAATCTAGGTTTCATTACTTAGATCTCCACATGTATTAACAACTTGTTGGTTTCTCCTTTATGCAATGGGTTATATATGCATTTTTTGTGTTAATAATTTTCTAGGGTTGGCCCTTATCAAATTTTATGTATATCATCATGGTAGAATTGATTAGCTAGAAAATGAACATAATTTGTTTTGGTAGCAAGTAGGTATGATTGGTGGAGTCATGTAATTCATAGGAAGAATCTAGGAGCATGGAATCATTTCCTTCATAAAATTATAGAAGTTAGAAAAGGTTCACAAGCATAAAGGATTATCAATGTTGGTTCCCCTCCTCCTTAATCTTAACTAACTTTGTTTCGAAGAAATAATGAGCATATCAACATTTGGCATGATAGTATCATGGGGAGGCCTCCTTTATCTCAACATTAAAAACTTATTACCCTTAAAAAATTGTGTAAGAACATTGGTCGTCATATCTTTTATTTCTCTTTACAATTTTGAAGAGGAAAGTCTAGGATTTCCAATTCTATTATTTTATCTATTTTTTTCAGGTGGAACTGAGCCATATTTTAAGAAAATCGAATTCTTTTTTATCCATTTCCTCCTTCACACAAGTAGCTAGGGTTTGAAGTATCAACCTCTATTCTAGAATGATAATCTTTTGAGACCCATCTAATATTTTGTTTGGATTTTGGGCCTGATCATGAATCATTTTTTTTTTTTTGAGGAAGTCGAGAGGGTTTAAAAGTTTATGTCTAGCTTCAAAATCATTTTTTTGTTTTTATTATTTCTTGAGGAGATAATTTATTTACTTATAGGCCAAAGAGTTTTATACACTGAATCCATTTGAAAAAGTTCGAAGAATTTTATTCAGGATTTTCATGTAGTTTTGCATGAGGGAGTCAAGGGCATATAAAACCCTCCACTCACTAATTCAAACAGAGATTCAGAGAATAATTTTGGCATAAATTCATCTTGTAAATTTGTCTTAAATTGTGTGATATTTTTGTTGTCGGTGGTGGAAATTTGTCAATCAATGGGGTCTCCACAATGTGAAGTCCCAGTTAAAACTCACACCGTTCAGAATATGCGCCCCATTTGGGATATTAGCGTAGTTTCCATGTATTCTTATAAGTTTGTTGGCTACAAAGTTCAGCACAAGAGGGTTATGCATATGTAATCTCAGATCAATAAGTGAGTATGCCTAGTGAGTGTTTGGTTGTATATGTGTCAAGATTGTTCTACTGTGGAGGCAAAGGAAGTGAGCCTCTAGGAGAGAGGTAATAGTACCACCCTAGTAGAGACACACACACACACATAAAATATCCTTGTAACATCAAATGGAATATTCCACAAGGATGCGACAATTATAGCAACAATTACAACATATTCTCAATATGATAAGTACTAAAATAATGAAATAGTTCAATTACTTTAGCACAGATGAAAGAAAACATGAATTACAAAAATCCACATAAAAATCTTACAAATATTCATAATGCATGTAGGAAGAATGTGTTGACCATGAGGCTTATGATATTAAGTGAAAGTCACAAGACACATGTATGCAACAAAAATCACTAGCCTGAATAGTGGAGTGTTGGAGCCACTCCTTGCTCCCCAAAATAACTATCTTGTCTCTCTAATCCCTTGAGGGAGGACCCAAGGTGAAAATGTTGTTTTCTCATACAATGAGGGTGTATATATAACCAATGGGTGATGCTGCACATCCTTGTGAATCTTTGACTACCTTCATCACTATTTGAATTCCTATGACTTTTCGACTTGTCATGACTCTTAATATTTTGTATGTGTCCTTTGGATTTCCACTTAAAATTATATATATATATATATATATTATATATATATAATATATTATATATTATATATATATATATAATTATATAATCCATGATAATGATGTGGGATATGACAACTTATGATAAGACATGACATGACACTGCTGACATGGACTACATGATGACATGTGAATGTCTATCCATTATTTATTGTTTCTTACTTTATCTCCTCTAAAAGATGGGTCATGATCTTATTCTTTCTCCTCCAAATGGCACAGAGATGAGGAGTCTTCAATGGAACTTGATCTCCAATTGCTATCTTAATTTGATGTCCCTTTTCTTTCTTTTGATTAATCAACTTGAATTTGTAGCTAATAAAGTGTCTTCTAGAGTGTCTTCTAGCATGGCCTCCTTCTCCATCTCCTTCTTCATAATATTGCCATATCATGATAGAGTACCTACATCTACAATCCACTCATGAAAATATGACATCAGTCCTATAAACCCCTAGTCTCAGATGCTACATGATGATCCACTAACTAGGCCAGAACTGTGTGACAGGCTTAGGGACAGGCTCATTGACTACGCAGTTGTGTATCTCAAGAAGTAAGGGGTGAATATTAAGCCTTCAAACTGCCCAATGCACAGTTTGAGTTAGAATGGGCAAGAAGATTGTGAAATTTTTGGAGTCAGTCAGTCAGCTAGGCTAAGGGTTTTTTCACTGTTTTATCCAACTACATAGTTATGGAAGGAAGAGGAGGTCAGGTGACTATGAAATTGTGCTTCTCAGGAGATTAATGGTTGGGCTTGTGGTTTAAGACTACACAACGCATAGTTGAGGCTTGGATGAAAGGCATGATTCCGTAGTTTTGGAGGCCAAGGACCGTGCTTCATTGCCAAAATTATGACATACACAGTACTAGAAGGGAAGTAGGCCAGGTGATTGTGATGTTACATAGTTTAGGAGCTCAATATAGAGACTTGGGGATTGAGTCCGTGTAATGCACAATGTTGGCTTGGCTGGAGAGAGAGATTGAGTAGTTTTAGGAATCAGGGGATGGGATTGAGCAATGCAGTTATGAAATACACAGTTCTAGGAGGGAGAGATTTCATATTGTGTAGTTCCAAGAGACAAGGTTGTTTCATGAGGAATGAGACTATGCAGTTCATAGTTTAGGAGGGTTCTATGAGGATGAGCAGCTCAATTGAGAGTTTTTCCAATTTTGGCTAAGTGTTGGATTAGTGAGAGGAAGTTGAATAAAAGTAAGACTTGAACATGATCACGTAGTTAGTTAACTTGACTAAACAACATGGAACACTATTAACACATGAAAAATGTACTTTCCTCAATGCAACAAGATTGGGAAAACCCATTCCAAGTGCGACACTAAAGATACACTTTGCGATGATAATGATGACACTTGTGTGACAGTGTGTGTAACTTTGGAAATGAGTGAAGAACATGTATACATGATAAGAACAACTAATTATCACAAATATTTTTCTTTAAACAAACCAAAACTCCACTTTAGATGATAAGCGACAATTCCCATGCCAAAAGACGACAGTTTCTATATGAAAATAAAAGTGTGAATGACACTTTTGATATGCGAATGATGGTGAAAAAAACACATTCTATGGTGAAGATAACATGAAAATGGAACTAATTAAATAGAAAGTAAGCGAAAGATACAACCTAAAACATGAATAAAACACTCACAAAAGAAGGTGCATGAAGGGACAATTTTCAAAACTCACTGAAATAGAGGTACAAACATAGTTAGAAGTGAGAAACTGTAGATGTCAATGTGCACTAACTATTGACATGGATTGGACATTGCATATGCATAGTCTTGATGGACTTTGTTATGCTTGTTCAATCTTGTGTAAAAGAATGTGTTCATGCACCTATTACAAGTTGAGCATGTTTTATAAGGTGACTTTGACACTTCCAATCCAAAAGGGACACAAAGAATTCACAGAGATAGAAGTGACTATGGAATGGTCGATTGCAAGAGCCGCGGTAAGCTCCAAAATTCAAGTATAGGAAAAAATTTCGAGGGTGTTTGTCATAGTGACAACATTTGTCGGAACTATGGTAGAACTCCAACTTCTCTTCCTTAGTAAATTCTTTCATGTATGGTCATGTTCTTTAGGGAGTATTGATTAATCATTTAGATTACTATGGCTTCCCCACTTACCCCATGCATAAACATAGTCCCCTTCATTCCTTTACTCAGTTAAACACAAACATAAGGTCAATGGTACATAATGTTTTGAATCAGGACATGGTATTGAAGTTTGTGGTCTTTAGATTTTCAGAGTTTAGTTTTCGTCTCTCATGTTTCTCTCCTACCAGTAGGCCTGACAGTACCCCAGTGGAGTTACCTCAGGAACACAAACATTGCTCTTATGCTATAGAGCTTGTACAATACCCCAGTAGAGTTTCTTGCTTCACCTCTTTGTGCATGAAGCCTTTCTCTTCTTTCACCTTTATTTATTTATTTATATAGGAATGAGCATTGAAACTTATTTATTTCATGGGTGGAAGACGTATCTTGACTTATTGGGAGAAAGAGAGGTTTTCCCTTTAGAGAATCATATATAATACCTCTGATATTGGTTTTCTCTTTTATATTTTCCCCTTGTCCTTCTCTACCTGATTGGACCATCTCGAAAACGCTGAAACATAAAGACCCAAGTGTAGGCATGAGGTTTCTAAAATAGACATGGAGATCATGGTTTGACACAAGGATTTCCTAACAAAAGGATCGTATTTTCCATCAGAACATCATCAACCAAAAGGTGTAACCAAGACAAAGAAGGAGGATGGAGAGTTATCCAAATGTTGTTGTGTCACAAAGTCCTTTTCTATTTTTCCACATTGTCTTTCGAGCCAACATGAACATCCTTCATGCAAAGCATTATTAAATTAAATGAAGGAAAATAAAACACATAACAATGCAACAAAACCAAAGACAAAACATAATGTGAGACAAAAATTAGAAAATAAAGAAAGACTATGAAAAGAAAGTGTAAGATGAATGCAAGAAAGGGGAAAGTAGAATGCAACTAAGCCTACTCCTAACCTAAACAACTAGAAGGTGAGGGTCACGTATAATGAAATTCCCAATGTACCCACCATAGTTTTTCCCAACCCACATCCACAAAGATACAAACAATTGAAACATATATAAAGTAATGTGCAACAAAAAAGATAAGAACCCGATTAACTTTCACAAAAATTTGAAGGTCTTTCTTGTCAGAAAAAAGATAGGCTATAGCCACTACTTCTAAATATTTTACATTTCACCTTTTTGATGAGAACCATCACTAAAAAACCTCGAAAGCTTCTCACGAATGTGTCTCCATCTACACCAAGCTCCTTAGCAAGTGTGAGGAAATATTAAAAATTGTTATTTGCGATGAAGCATGCCAATTAAGATTGCTCCAACCATTCAATGATTGGATCATAAAATTCTTGACAATCCTCTTCAAAACCACAAAATATTTGAAAACAAAAATTTTCAATTATAGGCACAGATTACGATGATAATCTTGTGAGGATAAATTGATATGGTCATATTCCATAGGCATGTCAAGATAGTGATCACTTGACCTAACCATCAACAAGTGTGGAAGTGCCTCGACCTCTTAACGAGTACCCTAATAGTGTAATGTTATATTGTAAATATCGAAGGGTGGAAGACAACTGTCATTAGATGTGCTGATGGGAAAATGATAAGCTAAATGAGAGTCATTAGAGATAGAATCATGATCATATAGGCTAATTAAAGCAACAAATTCCCATCTCGTAATTAACAAAGATAAATCAATTTGAGTAGCTCTACAAATGCTTTGAACAATAGAAGCAACTTCCTCGCATGCCAAATGTGACACACCATTTTCTTGTAACTGGAGACAAACTATGCAACCATCGTAATCATCAAAAGAATTTAAAAGGAATGTCAGTGCCACAGCCACATGAGACTAGTCAAGAAATAATGAATGGAGAAGAATTTGATTCGCATGATAACTCATGCATTCATTATCACTCAAGATGATTTTAGGTGTGATGACGAGAAAGGCTTGCAATACAACATTCACAAGGAAAACAAGGAGTTGACTATTAAGAAATGATTCTAATAGGAATGATCCCTTCAACCAAAGATAGTCTTTTAAATGATAAACTTCACAATTCTATGACTCTATGAGAGATACACATTCCAAACCTGAGTTTCATGTGAGATATTTACATGAAGATGGATAAATTGAAGAAGATTCTTGAATCTGACCAAAAACCAAATCTTGAAAGTTCGAAAGACTACATTTTAGATACCAAATGTCTTTCAAAATGAGATTTACATGAAGTGAAACCATGCAAAGAGAAGGATTGTGCTATAGAAACTGGATCTCACTTAGTTTGGGGGGATTACCATAGTTGTGAGATCATGACATAATAATAAATGAAATTTGAACTATCTCAACTTCCTGAAAAGTCCTGTAACTTTAAAGGACTATAAAATCACATCCTAAAGATTGAACCAGATCATGCATGGTTTTGAGGACATCTGCTACCACTAGTTTTAATAAGAACACTACTAACTGGATGGAAACCATCTCTGTCACTAACTTGACCAGATTTTTCAACCTCAACAATGAGATTATTCAAGTTGAAAGATTCATCTGATTGCAAATATGAAGATGTATGAATCAAAGAAATTTGATGAGGAAGTTGGTTTGGAGAGTTGTGCTCATGCAAGAGAAGATGTGATCAGAGATGGAAAGAGTACTAAATGATTTTATTGTTTTCATTTTTATCAAGGATAATATCACCATCTTATGTCAATTGAGAAGTTAACTCATTGGATGAAGAACTTTAAGAGCACATAGTATCTCCATCACAGGTAGATGCATTGCAAATGGATAGCGAAATGAATATGAAGTTTCGATAAGGACATCTTCTTGACCGATCATATTCTAAATCTAGAGTAAAGTCTTCATGAGAAAAAAAAATATCAAATGATGCACCTAGGAATTCATGATCACATACATCAACAGAGCCATAATAATCAAAATGATTGTTTCCCAAGGCTACAGATTGATTGGAAGAATTGATTGCATTTGATTCACTACCGAAATTAGGAGATTGAAGATCATCCAAGAATGTTAGTGCATCTTCTTCACATGGAGGATTTTGAAAAAAATATGAAATATTTAAATCATATTCACCTTCTTTCTCCTCTACCTATGTAATGTGACTTCCTTGTATTTGATCACAATTTGAGCCAGCAACTCAAAAATCAAGACAATGTGAAAAACTAGCTAGTGGAGTTGACTGATTGGGTTGATCATGGTACAAGAGTCATGGGATCTAGATGATAGATGATAAAAAAAATCCAAATCAAATTCGAGGCTATATCTATGAATAGTAACATCATCTTGCAGAATGGAGGAGTTAGTCTTCGGCATGGGCTTTATGAGCCATTCTAGGATTTCCTCCATTGAATATGAATCATGAAAACTGGAGGAAGAATGAGAAGATGGACTGGCAATTTGATTAGAATATCTCCCAACTTTATTATCATTGCAAGGAGACACCCACATTGGAACTGAAAAGGGAGGAGGACAAGGAACAAGAGGAATCATAGATTCCTCCTATGAAATTAGAGGTGCACAATGATTTACAAGAGTTGGGGCAGTAGAAACATTAGGAAGTTTTGATTCATTGTGTAGAGAGATGTAAACCAAACACTCAAAATTTTTATTAAAGAAATCCAAATATGTGTCTTCTTCAAGAAATTCATAACAAAGGTGAAAGAATCAATTAGATAAATCCTCAACTGATTCATTAGGATTCATTACTAGGCGATTGATTCTTTTAAGAAAATCTTGGTAATCATACTTATCAAAGAATTGATAAAGATCCTTGAGGAAATGATGAAAAGAATGGATGGAGGTAGATGGTAAGGTATTATTAAGGGTGAGAAATAAAGCCACAAGCAAAATCTTCATCATTGATTTTGTAATGTTCACATATTTAAATTTAAGAAAATTAGAAATGCGCTCGATTATGGATGTTCCATCCATGCCATTAAACTTCAATTGAGACAAGTCATAAAGAGGCTCATCAAGGATTAAGAGTTTATGAAGTGATAGGTTGGAAAAACACCATAGGAGTATGATTTGAGGACGAGTCATTTATGATAATAGATTCAAAATTGACTCAATAGGCACAGCTTGTCATCCGACCCTCCTTATAGTGCCATTTTGTTGAGGGTGTTGGAAATTCGTCAGCCAAGGGGGTCTACTTAAATGTGAAGTCCCAATTAGACCTCACAGCGTTTGGAATAGGAGTCCCATCTAGGATATCAAACTGACTTTTATGAATTCTTAAAGGTTTTCCTTGGCTACAAAGATCAATACAAGAGAGTTATGCATAGGTAATCTTGGATCAATAAGTGAGTATGCATCTTGAGAGTTCAGTTGGATATGTGTCAATATTGTTCTACTATTGAGGGAAAGGAAAGTGAACCTCTAGGAGAGAGGTAATAGTATCACCCTAGACACACACACACATAAAATATATGTCTAACATCCAGCAGAATTGTCCACAAGGTGTGATGATCATTGCAACCATTATACGAAAGGTATGTCTAACATCCAATGGAATAGTCCACGAGGATGTGACAATTATAAAAAACATTAAAAAAAATTATCAATATGATAAGTACTAAAATAGCTGAAATAGTTCAACTACTGTAGCACAGATGAAAGAAAACATCAACTACAAACATCCACAAAATGGTATTACAAATATTCATAATCCATGCAAGAGGAACATGTTGGCCATGAGGCTTCTGATATTAGGTAAAAGTCACAAGACACTTGTATACAATGAACACCACTATCCCCAATAGTGGAGTGTTGGAGCCATTCCTTGCTCCCAAAAAGAACTAGATTGTCTTTCTAATGCCTTATGGGAGGAGCCAAGGTGAAAAATCCTTTTTATCATATAATGAGTGTTGGCTTATATGGGCTTGACCTAGGTTTAGAACAATTATATAGCCAAGCAAATCCCATAGCTCCCAGCCCTTTTGGCAACAGTCCGTGGAGCACGGGCTGAGGTCTCACCCAAGGTAGTAGGGGAGGGTGCTGAAACTCGGTTTCCACACCCTTGGGATGTCTGGATGTGGTATGTAGGTATTGCGTGCCATTCTGTAGCCTCGCACTACTCTATTTACGCAGATCCAAACCCAGAATGATGTTAACTTTCTATGATCATGCGATTTACAGATCTAATCTATTTGATGAAGTACTGTAACTCAGATCTACTTAGAAGGGTCTTTAAGCAAACATTCAATAGATTAACCAGTTTGCATACTTAGAATAAACTTAGATTCACATATATTTTTAACATAAGCATATGCGCATAGATTAAATAGTTATATCAACCATTCATATAGTCAGATTTGCGATCACTCAGATGGTAACACAGAATTTGCAGAAGAAACTTATCTTTATTTCCACTTATCACTAATACATCCAGATCCACCTTGCACACTCAGCTGCAAGGGTTCGCGCACACAACTGCAGACTCTTCCAGGCCTCTGTGCACCGAGCTATAGAGCCTCTATCCACTACCCAAGCCCCCAACTTGGACTTACAGATGCTTTCAGAGTGCTTCCCTCAAAACCCCATTACATTACATATCTAAGATCATACCCAAAAAGAACTACTTTTCCCTCATAGAGTCGCGCTCTACGTATACCTTCCTATGGTCCGTGGACCAACTTACTTCCTATTATTTTATATTATTTCTTGGGCAGACAACCCTTTGACTCGACCTTTTACATTTTGCGCTCTGCATATTTCAGAGGTTTACGATATTTTGATCCTATTTTCTAGGCTATCAGACCCAAAACTATTATGCGGGACCTCTGCTACCTAACAGTCCCCCAACACAATCATCGTGACTCATCCTGAGTCACTCGTTAGTATAGTGAGATGCACTGCCATGGCTTCGCGGTTCACCTACCTCTGAGTGATGCTCGTTGTCCTATTTCTTCTTCGTTGTCTCCTAAAATGCTTCACCTGGCTCTTGCTTCATTGTTTCTATCGCTTCTTACGACTAATAATGCTCATTCTACTCTACTTAGTTAACACAGAACACCCCCTCCTAGGATTTTAGCTCTAGCCAAGGAACCGCATATGTGACCTCCTTGTACCAGCATAGCCATTTTTGACCTTCATATGTATTCGTCGCACTATCTACTACAGCTTGTGTTGCAATTTTGCAAGACCAGTGCTGCTATTCGCAAGATCCCAACCTCCAAGTCCTTCAAAGATGACTTAGTAACTTTGTTTCGACTTGTGGTCTCCATTCATCCATCCTTTCGCCTTTTGTGTTGTGGTTTGCCGACCTACCCCTAGGTGGGGCACAGGCATCCGGACCAATTCTGCTTTGTGTCTCCCCTTTTCCAGTACATTCCCTACTGTTGTGGCTGTCTTCTATGGAACACTGGCAGCTGTTAACACCATGCGTGTTAGAGATTCCTGCTTCTCCATCAGCCATATCACCACCCTCAGGCTAATGCCTTGTGCAGAGATAATGAAAAACTCCATATCAAGAACTAGAATGTATTTTGCAGAAGTGTAGGTCACCCAGTGGATGACCCTCGGTGATTTATAAGCGATTCAAATTTCAAATTCATTGGTTCCTGCTTGTTTTAGCATCCTCATGTAAATCTGTGGCAGCTCGTTCCATATTTTACTCATACTTCCTCCCTTAATTTCTCGCCACCCGCTCCCTTTTGCCATAATGCAGACATCTTGTCATGCTTAGTGACAGGAACGATCAGCTTTCTTCTTAGCAATGCATCGGCGCACTTTTTATCGCGCAACCGTGACCTTATTGATGAGCCAAATCGACGTGTAGCTTGGTACTCGTGCCTCTTTCCCCCAGACTACTTTACTGTCCCGCACTCCTTTTCAATTGGCTAGAGCGGTGAGACTGTCCCTCGAACGGTTAGTTAGGCTACCTACCTGCACGTATAGAGATTCAAGCGACTGCCATTCACTCGGCCTAGGAAAGGGTCTCCATTGAGTTTGGCAAGCTGAACCGCACCCCCATCGGTAACTTCTTTGATGACATAGGGCCCCAACCAATGCATTTGGAGTTTGCCAGGGAATTTCTCGATCTTACTGTCGTATAGCAATGCTAGATCATTTTCTTTGAAGGTGCGCACCTTGATATGGTGATCATGACATGACTTTTCGCATTACTTTTTTACTTGTTGATGGAATCCATCCAAAAACTGTAAACTTGCTATGTGCTTCTTAACTAGTCCAAACACGATCCAATCATTAAGATAGACCTCTAAGAACTTGTGTATAAATTCTTTGAATGCCGCTACCAATATTCGTGAAAATATCGCTGGCACATTCTTCAATCCGAAGGGCATCACCGTGTACTGAAAGCAACCCCATTCAGTGGAAAAATTTATTTTACTCCTGTCCTCTGGCATGATCTTGATCTGGTGGTATCCTGAGAATCCATCCGTGAAGGAGTAGGCTTCCTGCCCCCCCACATTTTCCAGTACCTCATCTATAAATGGAGTTGGAAATGGATCGTTAACGTAGGCATCATTGAGCTTCCTAAGATCCATGCAGATACGAATCTCACTCTTCTATTTCTTCTCCAACACAACCATCAGACTTACCCAATCAGACTCCTCAACTAGTTCAATGATTCCCGCTGCTAGCATTTTGTCTAGTTCTTCATGGACCTTTGCTTTCTATTTTGGGTTCAATCGGTAGGGCCACTGCTTAACTAGTTTTGTGTCTAGCTTCAACGTTATCTTCATTATTCCCAAGTCTCCTAGGATCCATTTTAGCTCCATGATTTTTTTTGGGAATAAATCTTGATATTTGCGAAGCAACTCGATGACCTTCTCCACTATGGTGTCATCCCAATAGTCCCCAAGCATTACATACTTTGGCTCATCTTCTATTCCGATATTGACTTGTCTCATTTTCAACGGTGCTGTGATATCTGGATCTTCGGTTTTAGGTCCACACACCTCATGACTCCCCTCTGATTCTAGAATATTGAAATTTTGCGGATCATCCTCATCATCTTCTGTCGAGACATTATAACATTGGAGAGCCTTGCTCAGCTGTTGCGACCAGTCGGGCTACGCAATTTCCTTTGGGTCCAGTGGCCTCTTGAAAATGGCGGCCTTTACCAGCTGTAACACGTCGTCCACAGGATCCATCCATTGATTTTAAAAGAGGAATGTTGACAAAAAACCTTCGCGCAAGATATCCCACTCGCCTTTGTCATGCCAGAGCTCTGCTTTAGTATACCAGTTTCTAGGAATGATGTCTAGGGTGTGATAAAATAAGTGCACCCATTCTAGTTGAGGTTCTTCTCCATAGGCTTTGATCCATCTGGTAAGGTGCATGTAAGGGTCATCACGTCCATTGTATTTCTCCGTTAGGCATAATTCCAGCTTCCCAAATTTCATCTTCACCATACGCCTGTAGGCACACCAATCTTTGAAAGTCCCTTCATGTGTTCCCCATCATCACGTAGGCATCGCGCACAATGTCCACCTCATCACATCAAACCATTGATGCTCTAGTACTACGACTTAAAATTTGGTCAGGAATTCATCTATTATTGTCAACCCATCATATGTTGGCATTTCGCGATCATGGGCCTTCACGCAGTATAGAGATTTAGTCACCATGTTGCAATGTAGCGTGGTCACTCCGTTCAACCTGTTGCGCCACTGCTCATCTGATTTGGAAGTGTAGGATTCTTCATAGCCTCATGATATTCTTCTATCCTCCATTGCTTTTACCCATTCTCGCCTTTGTGTAGCCATTATGTAACTACAATCTCCTTCATTGTCGCTTTCCCTGTCTCGCACAGGTTCAATGTAGTGCGGTACTTCAGCTGGATCTAGCGGAGTGATCACACGAAGCTACTTTGTTTCAAATACTATTTTCCTCTTCTTTAAATTAATAATCCCGTTCATATCGGTGGCCCAGTCTATTCCTAACAATGTAAGATAGGGCGTACTTTCATCCATGAGTTCAATAACTTCAAAGTCCATGTGAGTACTTGTGTTGTAATGGTCTACTGTAACTCCTTGCAACCTTCCCATGGGCAGTACCTTTTGCTGATTTGCCATCTGCAGTTGGATAAGGGACCACTGTAGCGTAGGCTTACCCATGTGCTACCAAGTATGTTTAGGCAGTACGTTGGCATCTGAGCCTAGATACAGAATGACCTGATCCATTTCATACTCGCCGATCTGCGTTGTTAGTCGCATTTCCCTCCCAGTCCGTGATGAATGTCTTCCCAACATTCGAATGATGCGAGGTTCACTCCATCCCACGCATCTATTTATCAGCTCCTGCAAACCTTTAACTGCCTTATTGTCATGAAGCAATTTTATACATGTCTCTAAAAAGGTAGTTATCATCGAGGGATCCTTATCTGCCTCCGGCTGATCCCTACTACCTGGGGTAGAGACCTTTGTGAAGCTCTCCTGAGCTTCCAGATATGTCTCCTTACTGATCCCTAAGTTCCTTTCATCCGCTCCTGTGGCCATGCCACTTCTTAGTACCATGTTGACTTTGGGATCTTCCTCGTGGGGTTCGTACCTCATCATCTGCACATTCTGGGTCATCGTTGGTTGCGCCACCCTTTTTTCACAAATTTGTGCTATCAGCATAGGACAATCTATCAGCTCATGACCAAAGTGCTCACAATAACTGCATGAAATTCTAGTTGGGTTGATACAATCCAGGGCATAATGTCTTGGTCCCCTGCAATTGTAGTAGATTAGCTGCCCGCGATCCTTTCCTAGCCCCATTCCACCTCGTCCTCATCCTCAGCCCTAGAACCGACCGTGCGTGATTGTCACAGCTAGATCCTGACCTCGTGCCTCAGTCTACATTATGTAAGCAGGTGATTGGTCCATTAAAAATTGGTAGCTACGACAGTCTCTTTCCTCGTGGCCCATCGACTTGCAAAAGTTGCAAAATAGCTACTGGGGGGTCTGGTTGTACTTTGGTAATAGATGACAGTTATCAGTGTTGTGCTTTCCTCCCACCTGACAGATTGCACACCATAGTGGGGCTGTGGTGCTCGGTCCTGCCTGTGCCTCTGCTCACAATAGGGTTGGTCCCCCCGTTGCCACAAAATTCACTGAGACCGGGCAGTGATCTTTATCGTGTCCCTGGCTTCTTCACTTTATTCACCATACTTTCTCCAAGACTTCCTGTCATAGTACCTATTCTTGTTTTAACTTCTTCATTTCAAAACACAAATTTTGGATTTGCACTTGGATTTGCTAAACTCCCAACCTCGAGTCTTGTAACGGAGTTTCGTGTAACCTCATCGTTGTCTCTATCGCTTCAGCCTAGGTTGAGATCTTCTGTTGTGATAAAGCCATCCTCAGATGTGGTGTTAAGGATGCCATAAACCAAGCGTAGTGTTGCGCATCTGTCAATGTCATGTTAGCCTCATGAATATTACTTTTTAGTCTTTGGTCCAAATCCCATGGGGTTTCACTAGGCATCATCGCAATCTCTTTGAACCCTATAATTGACTGTGTTTCTTACTTTAGCTGGCTAAATTCCTTCTTTAATTCGGTTTGGATTTCTGTTGTCCCCACCGTTGGGTGATCACTCGAGTACTTTATGTACCATGTCAGTGTTCGGTCCTGCAGTGCGCTGACTAAGGTAGCCTTTCTGATATTATCATCCGCAATTTGCTACACATTCCATACTAATGTTAACACAAACCAGAATTCTTTCAGGTCTTCGCTTCCTACTCCTTTGAATACTAATAACTTGATCACACTTGTCATTGTTACCCTTGAACTACTACTGTTCCTGGTCCCTTTGCTCCTTTAATTATTTTCTCTATAGAGTCCCCACATTTCACACCAGACACCCCTTAGGTAGATCTCAGTCCTGGAAATGAAAGCATTTGTTGGCTTATATGGGCCTGACCCAGGTTCAGAAGAATTATTTAGCCAAGCAACTCCCACAGCTACGGGCCCTTTCGGCAACAGTCTGCGGAGCGCGGATTGAGGTCTCACCGAGGTAACAAGGGGGGGTGATGGAACTAGGTTTCCACACCCTTGGGATGTCTAGATATGGTCTGTAGGTATCGCACATCGTCCTGCACCCTCGCACTGCTCTATTTGTGCAGATCCAGATGCAAAATGATGTTAACTTTCTATGATCGTGCGGTTTACAGATCTAATCTATTTGATGAAGTACTGTAACTTAGATCTACTTATAAGGGTCTTTAAGCAAACATTCAACAAATCAACCAGTTCGCGTACTTAGAATAAACTTAGATTCGCATATATTTTTAATATAAGCATATGCAAATAGATTAAACAATTATATCAACCATTCATATAGTTAGATTCACGATAACCCAGATGGTAACATAGAATTTGCAGAAGAAACTTATCTTTATTTCCACTTATCACCAATACATATAGATCTGCCCTACACACTCAGAAGCAGAGGTTCGCGCACACAACTGCGGACTCTTCTAGGCCTTTGCGCACCCAGCTATAGAGCCTCTATTCACTACCCAAGCCCCCGACTCAGACTTATAGATGCTTTCAGAGTGCTTCCCTCAAAACTCCATTACATTACAGATCCAAGATCATACCCAAAAATAACTGCCTTTCCCTCATAGAGCCGTGTTCTATTTATACCTTCCTATGGTCTGCGGACTGACTTACTTCCTATTATTTTATATTATTTCTTGGGTGGACAACACTTTGACTCGACCTTTTACATTTTGCGCTCCGCATATTTTAGAGGTTTACAATATTTTGATTCTATTTTCTAGGCTATCAGACCCAAAACTGTTACACGAGACCTCCGCTACCCAACAATCAGGGTGTATATATAACCAATGGGGTGTTGATTCACCTCCTTTTTACTCTTTGACTACGCTCATGACTATTTGAATTCATATGAATTTTTTACTTTTCATGACTCTTCATATTCTGTATGTTTTGTTTGGACTTCCATTGTACAATACATTTTGAATAGATAATTACATAATCCACCATAATGATGTGGCATATGAAGACTCATGACAGGACATGACATGAAATTGCTGACATGGAGTGCATGATGACAAGGAAATTTCAAGCCATTCATTGCTTCTACGTACTTTGTGTCTTCCAAAATATGGGTCATGATATTATTCTTTGTCCTCCAAATGTATTAGAGATGAGGAGTCTTCAGTGGAACTTGATCTCTTGCTGTCGTCTCAATTTGATGTCCCTTTTCTTTCTCTTGATTGATCGACTTGCCTTAGTAGCTAATAAAGTGTCTTCTGGCATGGCCTGCTTCTCCATATCCTTCTTCATCATCTTTCCATAACATGATCGAGTACCTTCATCTACAATCCACTCATGACAAGATGACATTATTCCGTTAAAACCCTATTCTTAGATGTTGTATGATGATATACTCACTGAGCTGGAACCAAGTGATAGGTTATGGGAGAGGCTCAGTGACTGTATAGTTTTACATCTCAGGTAGTAAGGGGTGAAGCTTGAGCCTTGGTACTACATAATGATAAGTTCAGGCTAGAATGGGTAAGCACATTGCACAGTTTTGGGAGTTAGTGAGCTAAGTTGAGGGGTTTTGCACTATTTCAACTAGTTATGTAGTTATGGAAGGAAGAAAGGGTCGGGTGACTACACAATTGCACTGCTAAGGAGCTCAAGGGTTGCCATTGAGTTCTAAGACTAATTAATGCATAGTTCAGGCCTGGATGAAAGGCATGCGTAGTTTTGGAGGTGTCATGCGGAAAGAGTTAATCTTGCGGACAAAACCAACCTCCCTAGAAGCCTAAGACTTTCTAGTGACAAACAAGACAATTAAGAGCAATCCTTCTCTAAACATGCATTATCATATGAGAAACCAAGTATTTTCGATCCTACCTGAAGTCCAACGTTGTTGTAGCAGTCCAGCCTCGTCGATCCAGATGAGCTCCTCCTTCACTTCAAAACTTGCCTTCACTAACAATCAAATGATTACATAACACCTGAATATCTCATAAAATAAAACATATTCAACATATAGACCAAGGAGTATATGAAACAATTCATTAATAACAAATCATTGAGAAGAATGGACTTATTTGTATTAAGGAAACAAAAAAGAAACCATTACAACCTGAGCCTTGGTGTTGTGCAAGTTCCTCCCAGGGTCCCGCAAGAGTTTTCCTCTACTTTGACAAGCTCACCCACTTCCAAATGAAACAAGAAAGGATGGTAATCTCTCCTCACAAGCTTCTACAAGGAAGTCCTAATTCCAGCAGCATCTACCCTTTGGAATGTTCAGCTTTCAAACTCTCCTCCTCTGGCCCAATGCCTGTATTTATAGTGTTCTAGAGGAAGTTATTCAGTTCCAACATCAATGGGATACTCCCTCTTTTGGATGGGGTAGCTCCTCTCTTGATGGGATAAGTTCCTCTATCATAGGGATGCATGAACCATCTGGAGGCGCTCAATACACGTCAAACACTCTTCTAGAAGGCTCTAGAAGTGACCACAAGTAACTTTTTTAAGATGAAACTCGCGCCTTTTGACCTTTACAGGGGTACGCACCCATCCTTTGGCTTACAGAGCGTACAAGTACGCAGGTACAATGAGTTTGGGATGCGTACACGCAGGCAAGGTAGAGAGAACCTGCGTACCCAGAGATAAACATGTTTTTAGTGACTTTCTATCTTTTTTGAAGCTTGACATGAAGAGCAGAGGTATTAGGCTTGACAAGGAGGATAATATGACTATTGATGGAGCCATATTAACTGCAGATAGTCATGGTGACAAATTTCAGTGTAACAACACCTTTTGGACCTTAAGTGTTTGAGTCGTGTTCTGCGCCTGTGGGGGACGACCTTTAGCAGGGAAATTTTGGCGACTGTATTGGGTTGCTAATGAACGTTCCACCTTACGAGCTACCTGACAAGCCTCCGTCCACGTGGGAGGGTGGTGAAGTAGAACTTGAGCTTTGATGGCTTCTTTAAGACCGTTGATAAAACATTCCGTGTAGAACTCATCTGTGAGACCCTTAGTGCGGAAAGCTAAGCTTTCAAAAGCATTAATATATTCCTCCACTGTACCAGTCTGTCGGAGCTTAGTGACACGACCCAAATAAGAGTCTTCTTGTTCAAAGCGATCTCGAAGAGCTTTGGTAAATTGGGTCCAAGTCCTAAAATATCCATTGCAACGCTGATGCCATTCCAACCATTGCCACCGTTCATTGTCGAAGTACATGCTCCCCAACATAAGCTTAGTCGCATCATCTAGGATATGATTCAATTTGAAATACTGGTCCATTTGTGCTAGCCATGCGAACGCGTGAGAATCGTCAAATTTATGCATATCCAACTTAGGAGGTCGCTGACTGGGTGGTGGATGGGTGTGCCAGACGTGAGGAGAGTGGCTAGATTCACCGTAAATGCCTTCATGGCCATTATACCCCTCCTCGTGGGCTTGCTCCTTGCTGTTTGACATAAGATCCTCCTTGCCTTTTCCCTGCAATTTCTGTAGCTGGATACTTACTCCGCTAAGCTCTCTATTCATTCTATCCAGATCTAGTCTGCTAAGTTGAGTTTGGATTTCGTTCACAGTTTCTTCTAGTTTATCCATCCTTTCATTGGCCATCGCTTGAGCTCTAGTTGCTACCATACACTGACCTGATGAAAAATTGGGACCGCCAAAATTTTTTTCCCAATTAATTGAATGGTACCACCATGCTCAACTTGTCGTCCTGATTTTAATGGGCTATATCACCAATAAGTGTCCCGGAAGATCTCAGACTTTTTTTTTTTACTCCTAACGGAGTTTTACTCCTTGATCAATACTGCAGTCACCAAATCCTCAAAATGTTAATGTGGCCAAAAGTCCTGCGACAATTATACCCTGGTATAGGAACCCTTCACAACGCTTCTGGTCTGGTGGATCTGAGAGATCTGAATGGCGGATCGGATAGCACTGGACGGCTGAACTGACTGCTTTGGTAGATCTGATGAATCTAATAGATCGGAACTGGCTGATTAGGACTGATGTCTGCTGCTGCTGCACTCCTTTGCTCAAGCGGATCTGGAAGAGATGATGAGTAAAAAAGGAAACTAGGGTCTTGAGGAGTGTCAGGTGCTACAGATCGCAATATACATAAGGGTCTGACAGTAGTACTCGGCCCAATGTTTCAGGGCTCTAACTAAGGAGGATCGACCGTACCCTTAGCCGTACAACCCGACTACTCTATCGTACGGGCGAGTAATCTCTCCGAGTGCTATTCTCAGTGTACTGTAGCCACAAGACGGCCGAAAGTTTA
>APFE030982383.1:84814-132314 GCA_000404065.3 Pinus taeda
GGCATGCAACGAAATAACTGGTTCGTCAGAGACATCGTCCTGTTGGTTATCGTCCTCTAGCGGCTCATGTTCCCCAAGTGTAGGATCTTCCTCTGTGGAGTTGTAGTCAGTGGCATCTATTTGAAAGAATTTGGGCTCCTTACATTTATGACCTGGGGAGTATTTGTCATCACAGTAGTAACATAGTCCTTGCTTCCTTCTTTCGGCCATTTCCGCAGGGGACACCTTTTGGACCTTAAGTGTTTGAGTCACGTGCTGCGCCTGTGGGAGGCGACCTTTAGCGGGGAAATTTGGGTGACTGTATTGGGCTGCTAATGCACGTTCCACCTTACGAGCTACCTTGCAAGCCTCCATCCACGTGGGAGGGTGGTGAAGTAGCGCTTGAGCTCTTATGGCTTCTTTAAGACCGCTGATAAAACATTCCGTGTAGAACTCATTTGTGAGACCCTTAGTGCGGAAAGCTAAGCATTCAAAAGCATTAATATATTCCTCTACTGTACCAGTCTGTCTGAGTTTAGTGAGAAGACCCAAATAAGAGTCTTCTTGTTCAAAGCGATCTTTAAGAGCTTTGGTAAATTGGGCCCAAGTCCTAAAATATCCATTGGAGCGCTTATGCCATTCCCACCATTGCCACCGTTCATTGTCGAAGTACATGCTCCCCAACACAAGCTTATTCGCATCATCTAGGATCTGATTCAATTTGAAATACTGGTCCATTTGTGCTAGCCATGCGGCTGGGTGAGAACCATCAAATTTATGCATATCCAACTTAAGTCGCTGATTGCGTGGTGAATGGGTGTGCCAGTCGTGAGGAGAGTGGCTAGATTCACCGTAAATGCCTTCATAGCCATTATACCCCTCCTCGTGGGCTTGCTCCTTGACGTTTGACCTCAAATCCTCCTTGCCTTCTCCTTGCAATTTCTGTAGTTGGAGGCTCATTCCTGTAACTAGTTGGGTCATGTTATCCAGATTTATTTTGTCCAGCTGAGTGTGGATTTTGTTCACCGTTTCCTCCAGTTTGTCCATCCTTTCATTGGCCATCACTTGAGCTCTAGTTGCTACCATAGACCGTTGTGATGAAAAAAAATTGGGACAGACAAAAATTTTTTTGCCCAATTAATTGAATGGTACCACCATGCTCAGCTCGTCGTCCTAATTTTAATGGGCTATATCACCAATAAGCATCCCAGAATACTCCTTCTTGATCAATACTATAGTCGCCAAATCCTCAAAATGTCAATGCGGCCAAAAGTCCTGCGACAATTATACCTTGGTATAGGAACCCTTCACAATGCTTCTGGTCTGCTGGATCTGAGAGAACTAGCTGGTTGGGACCAATGTCTGCTGCTGCTGCACTCCTTTGCTCAAGCGGACCTGGAAGAGATGATGATGAAAAAAGGAACTAGGGTCTTGAGGAGTGTTAGGTGCTACAGATCGCAATATACATAAGGGTCTGGCAGTAGTACTCCGCCCAATGTTTCAGGGCTCTAACTAAGGAGGGTCGACCGTACGCTTAGCCATACCACCCGACTACTCTATTGTACGGGCGAGTAATCTCTCCGAGTGCTGTTCTCGGTGTACTATAGCCACAAGACGGTCGCTGGTTTATCTATGGCGAGGTTCTCAGGGAGCCTATGGGGCTTCTGATATACCCAGAGGGTACATGGAAGACAGTCCGTGCGCGGTTCTGTCTAATGCGCTACTACTCGAAGGGGTACCCACAGGGGTTACAAGGGAGTCCAACAGACATGACCACCTCTTGTATTTCCTACGTGCATGCCTCCCCAAATCCACAGATTTATGCGCTCAACGACAGATCCCGTGGTTTAAAGACGCCGGAACACGTCTCGGGCCAAAAAAAAAAAATTTCTACTAAATGGAGATCCCACCGGCCTTTGAAAGTGCTCTGATACCACTTGTTATGCTCTTAACCTGCAAATGATACCCAAATATAGAATATGCGAAGAAAAGAGACCCAGAATACAGAATATGCGAAGAAAAGATACCTAGAACACAGAATAGCAAGGAATTTATTATTCAGAGAGTAATGTTCACTTGCCTCTTCGAGGGGGCAACGTCCAATAGAGGAGAGCTCAATTACAAAATAAGACATGATGCTCCTCGCAGGGAGTTTCTCTCCTTTATATATGACTCCTACGTGTAATACCACGGGCCAATACTGTGTATTATTAATACCATCTATCTAATACTACGACCCATTTGCAACTAACTGTGGTTCCATTATTAATTGCGAATTAACCACTTACAATTATTAATATGGGCTTTATTGACTCTTGACTATGACGTGGTCCCATTACATAGATAAGGGGGTTAGGGTGGGACCCTAACACAATCTGTCCATGCTCCCCTTGAGCATATGCAAGGTCTGCAAAAGCATAACATGACTCTATTCATACATCAATCTCCCAACCAAGTGGGAATACACCATTTTGACTCATCCACCCAACCAAGTGGGAATATATCAAATGTTTAAACATGACTCAAACACAAAAACCATATCATCCATCCCATTCATAGTGGGGTAACAAGATACATCATATGACTGACAAAGACCAAGGACCTAAACAATACCATTACAATTATCAGTAGCTACCATACACCATATGATCTGCACTATAAGCATCTTAACCTGCAATCCATTCTCTTGGTCAATCAACAATCAGTAGAAATATGTGTCTATAGGCATCATCACCAAGGACTTCTAACCATAATGCCAACAATGCATTATTCGAAGCATATGCTCCCCCTGAGCCTGCGCCAACCATCATATACCACGACAGAACCATTTCCAGAGTCTGTTCTGCTGCTTTTCTTTAGAGCTCCATATACGCAGCTATGCAGCCTATAAATTGCATATATACGCGACTTACCTTCATAATATCAGTGTATGCAAGTTGGAATACTGAAGGTCTAAACTTTCATTTTCCCCTGTGTCTGTTATGTCAGCTAACTGAGTTATGTCACACTTTTCTCTCTCTAATTTTGTCTTCTTCAATACCTGAAATTGTGATGATGTATAATCCTCTTGCTTTGGAGTTTGAATTTTTCTCCTATATTCTCTTGCTTTATGTCCAAACTTGTTACATGCATAACATATTACATGTTTCATGTTCCTTCTATTGCAATCAATTGCTTTGTGGCCAAACATATTGCAAGAAAAACAATATCCCTTGAAGTACCTAGAATGTGATAATCTTGTCTGATGGTCTTGAACCATTCTACTTCTGCATCTGGCTGCAACATGTCCAAGATTATGACATACATAACATTCAACATTATTCATCAGTGGAAATAATCGTTTATCACTTCCAAAGTTAGGAGTAAAAGATTTGCTTTGAGGAATTTCTTTCCTTGGCTGTTGATGATGTTGTCCTCTCATCTCCTTGTTGAGCATTTTAGAATTCTCATTAGAGTTCCTTGGCTCACCTTGTGAGCTAGATTCACCTTCAACAGATTCATAAAAGCCAAGACCAGTTTTGATGGCAGGAGATCTTTGACTACTAAGAATATCATCCAAAATCTTAGTACTCTCTTGAAATTGTAACAGTTTATCCTTTTCTTCTAATTTACCTTTTAAGATATTTACCTCAACCTGATGTTGTTCTTCCTTTTCCAGATACTGCTTCCTTATGTTTCTTCAACTTTTCTTCCTTCTTCCACTTGTTGCCTTAATTCAAGCACTTCATGTTCTTGTTCTTCAAGAGATTCTTTATTTTGCTTCTTTGATTCTTTAAGATCTTCTTTTAGAGAGAGGATCTTCGATTCAAGTCTCTGAATTGTTATGCTTTGATCTTTTACTACATCCTGCGGCTACTCCCTTACTCTGGTTACTAACTCCAGCTGTTCTTTTGATCTGGTAATTTATTCTGTTTCTATGTCCTTATTTTCATATGCCATGAGAAGTCTAATGTCTTCATCACTATTGGATGAGTCATTACTTTTATCATTAGTATAATAACTTCTATTACCTTCTTCAGACATCTTTCCTTTGTTATGAGGGCATCTAGCAATGTAGTGACCAACTCTATCACATGAAAAGCATTTGAAAGGTAGCTTACCTTTGAACCTTCCAGATCCCCGTTCAAGATTCTTGACAAAATTTACCTCATCTTCTTCTTCTTAAATGTATCTTGCTTCATTGAACTTTTCCTTTCCGTTTGCTGATACTTTGAATACAACTTCTCCCATGTCTGATGGTCCTCCTTTTCTCATCTCAAAAGTAGTTAAGATTCCGTGAAGCTGCATCATAGTGATTTTCTGCAGATCCTCCTTTTCTTCTATGGTAGACACTTTGGTTTCAAATTAAGCAGACAAGGATCTAAAAACATTTTCAACTAAGATGACTTCCTTAATTTCTTCACCCAGATTCCTCATACAATTGACATCTCATCTATATGCAGGAAGTAATTAGCTATGTTTTCATTACTATGCATCTTAAGAGTTTCATACTGTATTCTGAGAGTTTGAAGCTCTGCTCGTTTTACCTGATCACCTCCTTCATAGCTTAGAATGATTTTGTCCCATATTTCTTTGGCTGATTTGAACTGCATAACCTTGACAAATTCTAATTGTCACAAACTTGCAAATAAGATAGTAACAACTTTGGCATTGAGTTCATATTCCTTTCTCTCTGCTGTATCTATAGGAATCGCTGATGGATATGTATATCCTCCTTCCATGATTCCCCAAAAATCTGTTCCAAGTGATTGTAGATATGTTGCGGTTCTTATCTTCCAGTAGAAAAAGTTGCTCCCATCAAAGATTGGTGCCCTGATGGATGCCTGTCTTTCTTGATTACCCATCCTAATGGATCTTCCTTCAAGCGATCAAGCTTCTTCTGAAGGACCTGCTCTGATACCAATTGTTGGAAATAATACTGAGGGAGGGGGGGTTAATCAATATTAGCAAATCAAACAGTTTTTGATTTTCATACTCAGATTCATATACACTCTTTAGTTAAGGATATCCGCATATATACACAACTATGTTTAATGCAACTAGCGTATATCCAATAAACTTATGATTTAGTTAGTTGATCTTCAATGAGTGCATCAGAACATTATTAACCATATGAATAGTAAACAGGTGTAGTAAAACAAAACAGATCATCACACATAAGAAGCACACATGAACACCATGATATAAGGTGGAAACCCAGTGTGGGAGAAAACCACCCGCTGCAATTCGTCTCTATCTTCTTTTAATAAGAAACTTCTTTTTACAATATTATGTACTGGTGTAGTCTTATACCAGTATGCAGGCTTCTACCTGCAGAAGGCTACAACCTTCTCTCATTCTCTAGCTTCTCCTGGAAGGGAGCTACAACCCCCTTAGCCCTTGTACTATCTAAAGTAATAGTATGTAGGTGCTGACCTACAGAAGGCTACTACCTTCTCTTTTGTTTCAGGGACCATGTTTCATAAATTTTCAGATTGGATCCATAAATACAAAATAATCACTACTGCAATACAATCATTAACTCTGAATCATCCACAAATCGAATTACTGAAACCTTGTCATCAAAACACAGTCACCAGAAAACAGACCAGAGCCCAGAACTTTGTAACAATCACTAGAACCAACAGCAACGTCAAATATCAAATATCATAATGTATACGCTACTTGATTGTGTCAAACCAACGTGCATATGCACTTTCACTAGAGAGAACCTGCTTACAGATCTAAAGATAATTACTTATACCTTCACTGCAATTGCCAACTTTAGATATACCCAAACCATGAGATGCATCAGTATTCAGATCTATTCATGAACATACCATAGAATGATAATACATTTTAGTCTTCAAGATCCTGGTCCATCAACCTTTATCAATCGCATAGGAGCCTCCTTGATTCAGATCGAGTCAAGCATCACAAACCCATAACCAGCATACTAGATCTCACCCTTGATTAGATATTCATCACTTGCACACTTGCCCCGCTTGGCCTAATGATCTTCTGCTTATATAGGTTTAGGCCTTTCTCAATACCATGGTCCAAAACCATGTAGGACCAATACCTTCGATCCAATACCTGGGATCAACACTTTGGGCCAAATAGCATGGACCAATACCAAAATACCATAGACCAAATACCACAGACCAAAACTTAGTTTTCCTACATGTACGTGCCTTTCCTTCTATGAACCTACGTGTGTACGTATACACACCTTTTGTCCTTCTAACCCACGTGTATATGCACTTTAATCAAGGTTAACCTGCGTATACCTTTCACTTGACCTGTTGCACTATGATCTGTCATCTGAGTGAGTTGTCATCAAGGACAACACCTGTATCATACCTCTGAGTGAGTTTCCATCAAGGATAACACCTGTATCACAATGCCAACATAATAAGCATGCTTAGTGGTGCTGGGTTAGGATAGGAATTCTGGGTAGAGGCAGTGGAGACAGCTTGTTACCTGGTCAACTGATCACCTTCATCACCGTTGGAGGATAAGACTCTAGAAGAGGAATGGACTGGTAAGAAACCCTCTCTTTCACATCTGATGGTATTTGGATGTGATGCATATGTACATGTTCCAAAGGAGAAACGAACCAAGTTGGATAGTAAATCTGAAAAGTGCATCTTTATTGTGTATAAGGATGGTTTAAAGGGTTATAATCTTTGGAACCCAAAAATAGGGAAGGTTGTGTGTAGCCAAGATGTGGTGTTCAGAGAGGTGAAAGATGTTATTAAACGTGAAGTCTATCCAAAGGAACATGAGAAGATAGAGTTTGAGCTAAAGAAAGAAGAATTAGAGTCTACAACAGAGGAGGAATCGGAAGATGAAGAGCCACAAACTTCGAGTGTAAGAAGATCAGTTCGAGAAAGAAGGCAACTAGAAAGGTATATTCCATCTGCTTTCTATTCAAATTTTGCTTTATCTATTACTGATGATGATCCAGAATTGTGAAGGAAGTAGTAGATTCAGAGGATGGAAAACTCTGGAAAGAGGCCATGGTTGATGAAACGACATCTTTGCACAAAAATGAGGATTGGGATCTAGTGGAGTTGCCGGCTGGAAGGAAACCCATTGGCAACAAATGGGTGTTCAAGAAGAAGACAAATGTAGAAGGAAAGGTGGAGAAATACAAAGCTTAGTTGGTAGCAAAAGGTTATTCCCAAGTGTTGGGAATTTATTTTTGTGATATTTTTTCTCCTGTTGCCAAGGTAACTTCTAGTAGGCTACTTTTATTTGATGTTGCTGATTTTGATTTTGAGGTAGAATAGATGGACATGAAGACAACATTTCTTCATAGGGATTTGGAAGAGGAGATCTACATGAAGCAACCTGAAGGCTTTGCTATGAAGGGTAAGAAAGAACTGGTACGTAAGTCAAAGAAGTCTCTATATGGGTTAAAACAGTCACCAAGGATGTGGTATCACAAATTTGATACATTTATATGGGGACTTGGGTTCACTAGAAGCAAAGCAGATCACTGTGTGTATTTTAAATTAATTGGTGACTGTGTTATTTATCTGCTCTTGTATGTTGATGATATGTTGCTGGTTGGAAATGAGAAAGAAATTATCCAAGATATGAAGACCAAATTTTCCTCCAGAGTATCCCAAGACAAGAAGAGGAAGAGGATATGTCCCGTGTTCCATATGCAATGCAGTAGGTAGCCTGATGTATGAAATGGTATATACTAGAACAAACATTGCACATACAGTGGGAGTATTGAGCAGGTTTATTTCAAAACTAGGGAAGGAGCATTGGACAACAATGAAGCGGGTTTTCATGTATTTGCATGACACTAGTGATTATTGTTTGTGCTACCAAGGAAGACCAGGATTGGACAGAGTTTTGGATATCCATGGCTTTGTTGATGCAGACTGGGCTGGAGATTTGGATCAGAGAAGATCTACAAGTGGGTATGTGTTTAACCTATTTGGGGGTGCAATCAATTGGATGAGTAAGAAACAATCTGTAGTGGCACTATCAACTATAGAGGCAGAATACATGGCAACCACTCATTCAAGCAAGGACGCAGTTTGGTTGCAGAGATTGTGTTCAAGTATGGGGTTAGTATAGGGAGCTATAAGGATAGACTGTGACAGCCAAAGTGCAACTTTCTTGACAAAGAACCCTACTTATCATTCAAAGACAAAGCACATTGATGTTCAGTATCACTTTGTGAGGGATATGATAGGAGACAAAAAGGTGTTGCTAGTAAAGGTGGACACTTTGAAGAATGCTAGAGGTGCATTAACAAAATATATGAGCTCTAAGAGGTTCTCCTGGTGTAGAGAAACAATGGGCATTTCAGGGCTGGAAAAATGAATAAACTTTTGTGTGGCCCCCTGTGGAAAGAAAACAAGAAGTGGGAGAATGTTGGGTTGTGTTATATTATTTCCACGACTAACCTATGTAGTGAACCAAGGGGTTAGAGGGGCTGCGGAGCCCCCCTTCGTTGCGCCAATTGCGCAGCAGGGGGGTCACAGGGGGGTTTGAAGGGGGCGGGTAGCCCCCTTCTACGGGGTTTAGGGCAGCTCTGTGGGAAAATTTTTTTTGGACCCTATATTAGGTTGGGTGAACCTACCTATGGTTTTCAGTCCATGGTTTTGGACGCAATGGTTTTGTGTTCATGGTATTGGATGCTTTGGCATGTATAAATATGTATTGTAAGATTGAAAGGAATATAATGAAAAATCAAGCTAGTAGTCCCAGTTTTGGGATACAGGGGAAAATCTCTGTGTATATGTGTTTTATGTGTTATGCTCTCGCATTATTTATTTTCTGTGTTTTATAATTCGTACGCAGGTAATTTCTGTATAGGGTTAAAACCTACACCTTAGGGCTCTGTTAGTCTACCCCATTATTCCACCCTTCAGTACCTCTGTGAAGGTGTATGATTGACCTTCGCGCAGCCTTAACTCGTGATCTAGGTACTTCCGTGTAGCTATGGCAACATACTATATAGGTTTCCAAGTTATCTTAAGTGTTCTACTTATCTTACTAATCAATCACAATTAGCGTCGTGTAAACTGATATTCTTACTTGCGTTCAATTAACCAGTATAATCACATATATTCGTGCATCACATAAACATTGTAAATTAAACCCAAAACGCAATATAAGCATATGCATTAACAAGAAATAGATACAAAGTAATTGCAAAATACTTCTCTTTATTGATATATTTTAGTTAAGACAAACTTTATCTGCCCTGCGCACTCAGCTGTAGGGGTCCGTGCACTCAGCTGCGGACTTCCACACTAGGCCTCTGTGGACTCACCTGCAGAGACTCTACTTATGGTAAGACCTGAGAACACTTAGACTCCAATGCTTAACTCCTCACTTCATTCTTCACTATCTCTCTAGAGCTTACTTACATAGATCCTTTTTATGGGGAATATTTACAGCTGACTTTACACTTTACAAAATAAGGGCTTACAACCCTTTATGACTCTTGACACCTTTGCTCTCCGTGAACAAAAATTGCAAAGAATTTCCAAATTTATTCCAAAATTGTCCCAAAACATGGGCTTTTAGCCCCAAAACTTTCCTTGGGGTAACACATTCCCAACAGTATGTGATTGGTGGAGGAGAACTGAATATAGATCCTTCGAAGATGGAGGCCATCATGAAATGGACGATGTCTACTAATGTTTCTAAGGTCAAGATTTTCATTGGAGAAACACAGTACTTGAGGATGTTCACAGACTCATTTTTAGTGGTAGCAACACCACTCCACGCCATAATATCAAGTGGCAAGAGTTTCTAGTAGGGAAAAGGTCACCAGAAGGCTTTTGAGGAGCTAAAGAAGAAGTTCAATCAAGCACTAGTTCTGGTATTATCAAAATTGTACTGGTCCTTTGAAGTGGAGATAGATGTGAGTGGGTAAGTTATGGGCATTGTCTTGATGCAAGGAGGAAGGCCTGTTTTCTACCATTCTAAAGTATTTCATGGGGTAATTCTTAACTACCCTACCAATGATAAGGAGTTCTATGCCATGATGCAATTTATGAAGACGTGGAAGCACTATGTGATGGGAAGGGAGACATTAATATGAACAGATCACCAACTGTTATAGTACTTGCAGCCTAGAGTAAGCTACAACAGAATAGACATTACAAGTGGATGGGGTTTTTACAACAGTTTCATTTGGTGATCAAGTATAAGAAGGGCAACACAAAAAAGTTGGCTTATACGCATTCAAGGCCACCCACATCAAAGATTATAATTTTGGGGACTCTTATGCACATGGAGCCATTCACCCATGATGCAATAAGGAGGAATATTCAAAAGATGAGCACTTCAAGGAGGTGTATCAACAGTTGCAGAGTCAGATTCATGTGCACGATGGCGACAAAATTGTTGACTACCATCTCCAGGATGGGTTACTCTAGATGCTAGATAAGTTATGTGCTCCTAAAGGTGAGAGTTTTCAGCTTATTAGAGAGGCCCACACCTCCAAGGTTGCAAGAAACTTTGGTGTAGGGAAGATTGTGGCTAACTTGTAGAGGTATGTGTATTGGCCCAATATACAAGAGAAGGTAGCTAGGTTCATAAGAGGATGCATTCTTTGTTGTACCAAGAATCCTAGGAATAGGAAATATGGTCTATATCATCCATTACTTATAACTAATTGTCCTTGGGAAAACATTTCCATGGACTTTGTGGGAGGTTTACCAACAACGAAGTAGGGACATGGCTACCTATTTGTGGTAGTTTATAGGTCCAATAAGATGTGTGATATGATGCCTTGTAAAAAGATCATTAGAAAATAAGAAGCAACAAACTTGTTCTTTGGACAGGTCTCGGTGTACTATGGTATACCAAGGAGCATCATTTCAAAAAGGGACACAAGATTTATTAGTGCATTTTGGACTACATTGTGGGAGAAGATGGAGACAAAGTTGAAAATATCTACAACATTCCATCCACAAACAGATGGGCAGACATAATTAGTCAACAGGACTTTGGTGCAACTTTTGAGAGGATACAACCATAAGCATTCGAAGACTTGGGATAAAAATCTGCATATATACAACATTCTTATAACATAGTAGATCACACTTCTATAGGAAAGTCTCCATTTGAGACTGGTTTTGGATATTTTCCACCTTCACCTTTGGATATTTCATATGGGTACCAAGGAGGAGTAAGGGAAGATCTTATAGGAGATTCTTTGAGGGATGGAAAAATTATAGAAAAGAATAAGCAGATCCATCTACAAGTACATGAAACACAGCAGAAGTCGCAAGAGAAGTATAAGGTCATGCATGATCATCATAGAATAGAGAAGTCCCTCAAGGTAGGAAATAAAGTATGGTTAGAGTTGAACAAGGAGAGGCTACAAGGGTCTGGTAAGAAAATCAAGGCTCTGAGGTATAGAACTTTCTATATACTGTAAAAGGTGGTGATAATGATTATTGACTGAATTTACCACCATATATGTGTATTTATTCAGTTGTGAATGTAGAGAGTATCAAACTTTATGAGCCTTCCATGCTCGATCAAGGAGAGGAACAAGTCTTACCTTCTGTGGAGGATTTGGCACCAGATACTTAGGTAGAGTTGACCAAAGATATAGTTTTGTAGAAGAGGTCCAGAACTACAAGACAGGGGAAACATGACCTTTGGTAGATTGGGTTGAAAGCAAAACTTCCAGTCAAAGCTAAATGGTACACCAGCGAGAAGGTGGAAGAAAATTTCCTCACTTCATCCAATAAAATATTTTGTGGACTAAAAGCCTCCCGAAATGGGGATGTCTGATCTGAATTAGATCATTATATTGTTTTTCATTCATCTTGATGCATTTGGAGAGGAAAACGTGGAGGAATAAGCTCACAGGACTATTTTTACTGGCAGGACCGAGTTGGTGAAACAGGGTCTGAAACCTTCTAGGAGCGTTTTGAGGCATCAAACAACGATTTTGGGGGTAAAATATTTTCATGCTATTATATACACAAACAATTTTCAACGACACAACAAGCACGACAATCATAGTCTGTATGCAAAAGTTATGCCACTCAGAAGTTGACCTTCCTATTTTCACACCTATAGCTTGGGAGGATGTCACATAATCCACCATTAGTTATGGAAAATGGGCTAGCCATGTTTTTGTGATGTAAAAGATTCTATAAAACTATATTTTATAACTTTAGTTAAGAGTTGTTGTAGTCAAACTTAACCACTAGTAGGATATCAAGTTGTGTTGTAACAAAGCCACTAGAAGGAAGAGGCATTCCATTCTTTCGAGAGAATTTTGTTTCATAACTGAGCGAACATAGGTAGGAGAGAGCCCACAGAGGGGATCTGTTCACTATAGTAGCCCACGGGCCACAATCATTACTTCTTTGTACCTGTAGCCATATTTTGAGATAGAGAAGGAGAGCGAAGTGGCCTCACCTTCTAGATGGGTTTCATCTTGAAAGGGTTCCCTAGAGAGAATATCTTGTGTCGTGTGTGTATATGTGTGTGTTTTTTTTCGTTCTCTACTTTCCTACATAATTTCCATTCACATGCATGCACTGATTACAGATAAATCCACCGATCTTAAAATTTAATAAACTGTAATAGTGTAGAATTTTCAAAGTTTTAATATAATATTATTAGATCTATTGTGACGAATTGTCCAGTGGAATATCAACAACAGTACAAAACAAAGTTTGAAGGAGGATACCTTTGTGAATGTTTATGAAGCCTAGAAGATCTACGAACCAACTTTGGTGGTGCATTATTAGGTTGAATCTCCTATAAAGGTTGTGTCTTCTTGATGTTCATCATTTTCGATTTGCTTTCATTCCCAGCCTTGAATTTGTTGTCTATTTCCTTGCATTAGTGGAATGTTTTATTGCCATTCTTAAAAACTATTAATAACTTTCTTGACCTCCAACTCACCTACAAGCATATTAAACATCCCTGGCTCATTAATTATAACATAATTTCTTCCAATAACTTTATCTTTGACAAGATCCCATAGATGATAACCAAATTATTTATCCGCATATACTAGAAAAATGAATTTCATAGATTTATCATCTAGCTCAATTATATTTTCTTTGGGAATATATACAAATGCTTCACATCCAAATATTTTCAAATGATAATAATTCAACTCCTTACCAATCCTAACTTCTTTAGGAATTCCACCATCCAAGGTTGTAATAGGATATCGATTTATAAGATAACAAATTGTCCTTATTACTTCTGCCCAAAAATGCTTCTCCAAACCATAATTTGAAAACATACTCCCAACTTTCTCCATAATAGTGTGATTCATCCTTTCTACAATACCATTTTATTGAGAAGTACCAGGCAAAGTCTTCTCATGCTTTATACCAAGTGTATTACAATATTCCTTGAATGTATTTGAGCAAAATTCTCAACCCTTATTTGTTTTCAAGATCTTGAGAAATTTGTTAGTTTCTCTTTCAACAAAGCAATAAAAATTTTGAAATATTTCAAACACTTAGATTTTAATTTTCATAGAGTAGGCCCAAAACTTCCTGGATGCATCATCTATAAATGTTACAAAATATGATGCTCCTCCTAATGACTTAATTTTAATTCGCCCAAACACATATGTGTGTAACAATTATAACAAAAGTTTCTTTATGTCATGGACACCTCTAAGAATTGAAACCATTTTTCATCTACCATATATAGAGTTCTCATAAAGATCAAGATGATAGAATTTAAAACTTGGCAGTAAATTATACCAACGAGGGTTTTTAAGCCATTCTCACGCTTGTGACCCAAGCACTTATGCCATAGATCTATTGAATTTCCTTCTTTTGTGACAGCAACCAAACCTGATTTGTCATTGCCTTCATAGTGTATAATGTTCGTATATTTTGTCTTTTGACCATAACCAATGGTCCTTTGCTAATTTTCCATCCTCCTTTTGCAAAGCTTATGAAACCGTTTTCAACATCGAGTCATCCCATAGAGATCAAGCTCGTGTGAATTTATGGTACATGCCTAACCTATTTCAACAACATATCTTTCCCATCCTTCATCTTGATCTATACATATCCCACTCCAAAAATACTGCAAAAATGATTGTTCCCCAAATAAACTCTACCATAATCACTAGGACTATATGCAACAAAACTATCTTTGCATGGGGTTACATGATGAGATTCCCTAGATTCAAGTATCTAATCAAAGCTATTGTTAGATTTATATAAACATGAATCTTCTATTGAAACAACAAATAACATATCACCATTTGTGACTACAACAATAGTCTCACCTTCTTTTTTGCTTGATGACATGATTTTTATTGGCCAGTTTTTGATCCTTTTGTCCTTGCTTATAGACTCGACACTCTTTCTTCACGTGTTTTGGTTTACCAAAATGAAAGAAAATACACCTTCCTCTCCTTGATCTTGATCATCCTATAAATCTCGAGTGCCCTTGACAGCCTCGATAAATTTTTTTACCACGGTTAGCTAGAGCTAGAGCTTCTCTTCCCTCATTCATTAAACTACCAGTGACATAAACAAACTTCAAGGTCCCTTGTAGGTGCTGAAGTTCTCATAGTTACAATTAAATTTTCCCATTTATCTAGCATATAACCCATTAACAAGATAGCTCTAATTTCATCATCTAGAATGATTTTAACATAGCAAAGTTGTCTAGTAATAATATTGAATTCATTCAAGTGCTCAACAAATAAAGCAACCTCTTGCATCTTGAGATTCTAAAGATTCTTCATCAAGAAGAGTTTTTTTGATGTTGTGTTATTTTCATATATATCATGGAGCTTCTGCCATCTTTTCTCTGGCCACATTGAAATGCACATTCTTTGCTAGATATTGGCGGATTTTTGCAATCAACTTTCAATCGCGATTAACCCATTCTTCATTCATCATCGATGAGGGTTTCTTTGGTATACCCTCAATCAACAAATACTAATATTTAAAATTGATATATCCTCCATCTGTGATTTCCATAGTGAAAAATTAATGTTCAACTTCTTCATGCCACTTATTATTGTTGTATCCATTCTTAATAAAATTAATGCCTAGAAATCGTGAGCCAAGGTAGTCAGATGCCATTGAGGTGAGTAGTCATTGTTGATTGCAAAGCCACCATATCAATGTTGAGGGTTTATTGACGTCACTATCTATAAGAAAACCATTGTTTCCACTACAAAATGTCATTATGTTTGTCGAAATTGAGTTCTATTTTGTTGACGTGAAAAAAAAATTATTTTTATCATAAGAAAAGGATGAAAACAAAAATGATGTGGGAATATTAATGGTGTATTTCTTTTTTCACTCCAAGTTTCTTTTGGATTTGGTTACATAGCAATGTTTATTTTAACAAAGGATATTGCTTAGTTGAAGACTTAAAATACATATAGATTTATATCAACTTATTGTAATGGATAATTTTATCTAGAAAAAGGTTCATATCTATTAAGAAAAAATTTCTTGGTTAAAGGTTTATTTTATTTCTATTGAGATGAAGAAATTGTTACTTTCCCATGATGATTATACTCCACAGTTATACAAATTCAGCTAATGCATAGAAGAATCAACTTAGTGTCAATGAAAAGAAGGATTGAAAAGCAATTTTTGTTATTCAAAATGATGTATATGAGAGCATATTTTCCAAGACCTTGGTAGCAAATTTCTCTAAGACAATGTAGGACATATTAAAGGCTGATTATTAGGGAATTCTAAAATTGAAGATAATGAAGTTGCATACATTAAGGATGAATTTTGAGAAATTTAAAATGAGGGAGTCAAGGTATATAGACGAGTAGATGAGTCAAGTCATAAACATTGTCCATTAACAAAGGGTGAATGGTCAAGAGTTTTCAGATTAGAAAGTGGTAGAGAAAGTTCTTAGAACCTTTCTTAAGAATTTTGATGTAATGGTCATAATCACTAAAGAATCTATAAATTTTTCACTATCATTAAATGATTTGTTTGAATCCTTGGAATCCCATGAATCTTGAATTAACAAGAATGAGGAATATTTGGAGAACACATTCAAATCACAAGTTTCTATCTCAAGGGGTAGAGGAGGATTAAGATTAAGAGGAAAATGAAAGACCAACATAAGAAAGAATTAAAGAGATGTTTCATAACAAGAAAGAATATCAAATCAAAATCCTCACAGTTTAAGGGGGAGAAGCAACAAAAGCTCAAAATGAAAATCATAGGTATGGAAAATCAGAAGCTAAGTTCTTTTGTTGTAATAAGTTGGATCATCATGCACATGAAAATAGGAAAAGGGAAGTCAATCATAGTAGACAAGATGCAAATTATTGTTCTGAGAAGTGTGAATAATTTTTATTCCTTATATATAATGTTTCTAAAAATTCATATAATAATATTTTTATTGTAGATGGTGGATCTAGCAATCATTCATAGGAAATAGAAACATAATTATATATATGGATGATTCACTAAGGTTTGAATTCAATTTGGAGTTAGATTTTAGAAAATTATATATTACGAAGCAATGGAACACATAAAATATTGCAGAAATATAAACATAGAAAACACATAAAACAAGAGAGACACAGATGTACGTGGTTGACCCAGTTTGGGCTACATCTACAATGCCCTCATACAAAGAGAGGGGTTGCCTTCTAGGAAAAAAAAAAACCCTAAACTAAACATAAGTTCTACCATCATATCATCTGCCTAATTAATAGCCCAGATTGACTAGAAATTACTATACTTTTACAAGGAAATTTTACGTATGTTTTTAGCTTTGGGGGCGCTGCCCTTGAACCCCCGCCGGGGGACCGCTAGCCCCTGGACACCCTAGACGGGGGGGATCAGCCCCCTCTGACCCCCGCGGGGGGGACAAGTCCCCCCCACACCCCCCGATGTGGAGGGGTATACAAACTTCCTGGGGTATACATCCGGCTGAAACAAAGACCTTTAAACAATCATGCTCGACACTCAACATTAGATAATAATTTAAAAGTTATGGGGAAAGGTATGGTCAACATCCTCATCGAAAAGGGTTAGAAAAGGCACATACTAGAAGTTTACTATGCCCCAAATTCGAAACATAATCTCCTTAGTGTCGACCAGCTTACTGAAAAAGGGTATAACGTAATATATAAGGGATGTGATTGTTTCACGTATGGTAAACCTATTAGAATTATGATTATACTGAGAGGGAAATTACTCAGTTTAAGTGAAAATTTAACCAATTTAAAAAAATTCAAAATTTATCATAACTGAAAACATATCATCGAATCAATAAATACAATAATTATATCAACACATGAGAATACTAGATATACATGGAAACCCTTGTAGGAAAGAACATAAATATTTTATCTTCTTTCATTTTTAATTACACCAATCTATAAGCACCAACCTACTAGAGGTATAAACCCCTAAAGATATGCAAGCACCAACTTTCTATAGGATCCAACTTGATTGAGGCACCAACCTCTGATGGAGGCACCCACCTCCTTCACTAAAACACAGTGGACCAGCGTTCAGAATATTTCAAACTGGATCCACAAGCTTAAGACATAATAAATACTCCTTAAAAATATGATCATATCAATGCAATCTAAACCTATTCTTCAATCATCTATAGTAGCATCTTCTTCAGTTTGTGTAACAAGACTAAACCTATTCATAAGCCCCAAAGCATGTTTACAATAGCAAAAGAGATATAGCCTCTTTCCCTCAAAAACTTGTCTTCATGAATTATTGTGTCTCCCTTTGAGATTACAAAACAAAATCTTGCCATTTCCCATTTTCAAAAATGTATTTGGTGCTTAAAATCAGCCACAAAACATTATAAAAATTAATATTTGAACTAAATGCACTTTTCCAATCCATGGTCTACAAAATGCACTTTCATGGGTGTGCTTGAGAAAATTCACCCGATGGGTTTCATTGAAGGTTTGACATAGTGCACTTTTAAATAAAGTTTTGTTTTACAAGCTTGATCGGGCTCGAACCTATGACCACTTGCAGTGTAAACAAACCCAATACCAACTCTGATGTCATGTTCTTAATTTATGAACTGCGTCAAAAGAATGTTTTGATATGAGTTAAACCACGACCTAAAACTAGTCCAAAACCGAAACAAAATTCCACGATAGGCCAAGAACCGACCTCACAATATAACTAAAAACTTCATTCTTAACCATTGTGTCACACTACATGTTGTGTCTCACACGAAAAACCATAATAATGATAACCCAAGACATTAACTCGTGACAAAGATGAAAACCTTTGTAATTAGCTATTGTACTACACATTTTGTGTCATATCATATGCTCCATAAACTACCATGGATATTCCATTGGATAGTTCATAACAAAAGATATGATAATATTATATCTAAGATATGAAATTCTACACAACTACGATTTTATTAGATTTCTAGATTTCTAGATTTCTTGTTAATAATGCATGCATATGAATACAATTTATGCATAAAATAGAGAACGGGAAAATATAATCTCACACACACACACATTTGACAAAATATAGGTTCTGGAAAACCCTTTCAAGAGAAAAACCCAGTTGGAAGGTGAGGCCACTCCACTCTATTTCTTTGAATGGAAATATGGTTGTCAGTACAAAGAAGTATGGCTTGTGGCCCATGGGCTACTAGGGTGAACCAATCCTCTCTATGTTCTCTACTTTCTATCCCTCTTATATATTTTTTCTCAATTGTGGAACAAATTCACACGAAAGAATCATATCCCCTTTCCACTTAATGGTCCAGTCATAACATAGCTTGGTAGCCTAGCAGTGGTTAGGTTTGACTACCTCAATTCTTAACCAAAGTTACAAGATAAGATCTTAGAGAGTATTATACATCATAATCATGTGGCTAGAAATTTTTTCATGAATAATGGGCACTGACATGGCATCATCTTGAATTATGGTGGAGAAAACAACAAGGTGGACTTCTTAGTGGCATAATTTTCACATCCAGATTCTGATTAACGTGATTATTGCATTGTTGAAAAGGTTTATATGTGTATAATATAATGAAAATATGTGGATCTAAAGAAAAATTTGTTTACCCCCGATTTGTTTTATCGAATACCAAAAAATGATCTCGTTCATAACCTATTTTTCCAAGCTGAGTCTTGCTAGTAAAAATAGCCTTGTGTGTTGATCCTTGCACTGTTTCCACTCCAAAAGCATTAATATGGATGGAAAATAATATAATGATCCAATCAGGATCACACCTCCCCATTTTTGGAGGCTTTTGGTCCCAAAAATATTCTACTGAATGAGGTGAGAAAAATTTTCCTCCACCTTCTCTTTGGTGTACCATTTAACTTTTCTTGCAGCTTGTACTTTCAACCTGTTTTTGCTACGAAAAACACCCTCTAAAATTTTTCTTACACTTGAATTTTGGGGCCTATTGTGGATCCTATGATCATTTGTTCCATAGTAACTTCTTAGTCGATCGGTGCTTTGTTAAGTCTTTGAGCTTGCTTCTGGATTCTAAGTGTCGAAGTCAATGTCTCACACATGCTCAGTTTGCGACAAGTTCATAAGCACACTATTTTACACAAGCTTGTACATGCATAGAAAAATCCATCAAGGCTATTCTTGTGCAATGATTAACCCATGTTAACAATCAATGCATGCTTTCATTGTAGTCTCTCACTTTTGGTTGTGATTATGTTGTTCTTGTAGTGAGTTCTCTCAACTTTTGCTTTTACACGGCTTCACTTTCGCAAGTGTCTCTTTCATGTTTTTTACTATCTATTTACATTATTTCATCCTAATTGGTGTCATTTTCATGTTATATTGGCTCTGACATGTGTTTTTTTCACTTCCCTTTGAATATCGCAAGTGTCTTTCACACTTTTCTCTTTATATAGAAAATGTCGTCTTTTGGAATGGGAAGATCCTATTATCCTACAAAGTGGATTTTTGGATTTTTTTAGAGGATAATTTTGGTGTTTATGAGTCCTTCTAGTCATGTTGATATGTTTTATGCCCATTCCAAAAGTTTTATGCATTTTTTCACAAGTGTCGTCGCTATTGTCACAAAGTGTACCTTTAGTGTTGCACTTGGGGAAAGTCATTGCAATGGCATCGCATTGAGGGAAGTATGTTGCTCATCTTTTTTGAGTGATCAATGTTGTGTCTTCAATTGTTCTAATTGTGTGATCATTCTCAAGTTTTTTCCTTGTTCACCTTCTCTCATCGATTCCACACTTAACTTCATGCGAAAAATTTCACTCCTGGGAATCTTGACCTCACTCAACCTTCCTGAGCTACACATTATGCAGTATTAACCCTCAAGCCCTGACATTTCCTCTTGGGACTGTGCATTGCACGATCAAATTTCCCATATTTGACCGTTGAGCTCTAGAACTATGCAATTTCTGCCTCCCAGTCAGCCTTAACTATGCACTGCACATTGTCAATCCTCAAGCTTCTAGTCTAACACCTTGAGGCCTTGAATCCCTCTACTGCACAATATCACATCCTATTCTCTTGTCTTAACTACACATTGGGCAAATTCAATCCTTATTATTGACCTTTTGAGTTCCCCAACTATGAAATCACTTAGCCCAGGCCCTCAGAACTATGCACTACATAGTCTAAAGCCTCAAGCCTCCAAATTTAGCCCTTGATTCCCTCAATTGTGTAGCCCCTCTGCATAGGCCTACAAAATTGGGCATTATGTAGTCTTAAGGTTCAATACTCTATCCTGAGTCCTTGAGTCCCTGGACTACACAATCCCTTTACCCTGGCCATCCTGAACTATACATTGTGTAGTTTGAAGCCTCAGTCCCAGACCTTGGCCTCTGTAACTTCACAATCCCTGAGTTATTCACTTAATCAGTGACCAGTTCCAAGCATACAAAGTGATTTCATGAAGCATCTTAGGCTTGGGGTTTATCGTACTGATGTCTTCTTGTCATGAGTGGCTTGTAGTCATAGGTATTCTATTATGTCATGATAGGATGTTGATGAAGGAGATGGAGAAGGAGACCATGCTATAAGATACCCTGGTTGCTCCAAAGACAAGTTGATCCATCAAGAGAAAACAAAGGGACATTGGTCTGCAACAATATATGAATACCAAGACAACATTGGAGACTCCTTATCTTCAAGTCATGAGGAGGAGGAAGAAGAGGAGCATTCTCCACCTTTCAAGGAAACATAAAGTAGCATCAAAGAATGACTTAACACTACCATGTCAACATGTAGTCCATGTCACCAGTGTCAAGTCATTTCATGTTATCAGTCATCATCTACCAAATCGTTTTATGGAATATTTAATTAAAAATTGGAAAATGCATTATAAAACTGGAAGTCCAAGAGTCATCCATGTAATCTGAAAATTCATGTAGGAAGTCAAAGAGCCATCGAGAAGTCCAACAATCATGAGGGTATTCCAAGGGTCACAAGGGAGGTGAATGGTCACCTCATTGGTTATATATACATGCTCACTGTAAAAGGAAAGTACTTTTCGCATTCAATCCTCCTCCAAGACATTAGAGAGACAAGCTAGTTCTTTTGGGGAGTAAATAGTGGCTATAACACTCGACTATTAGAGTTAGTGGTGTTCATTATATACATGTGTCTGAGAAATTTTACTTAATGTATGAAGCCTAATGGCTATCACTTTCTTCATGCATGGATTATGAATATTTGTAAAAAATTTATGTGAATGTTTGTAACTCATGTTTACTTTTACCTGTACTATAGTAGTTGAACTATTTCGGTTATTTTAGTGCATATCATATTGAGAATGCGTTGTAATGGTTTCTATGACTATCACATATTTGTGGACTAATCCACTGAATGTTAGACAAATCCCTCTTTTTTGTATTGGTTACAATAATCGTTGCATATTTTTGGACTATTCCATTGGATGTTAGACAAATTCTTCTTGTTTGCATGTGTTTCTACCAGAGTGGTACTATTACCTCTCTCTTTAACGCTCGCTTTTCTTCTCCTATGTAGTAGAATAACCTTTACACACTTAAAATTGAACACTCACTAGGCACACTCACTTACTTTTCAAAGGTATGTGTGCATCCCTCTCTCTTACTAGCAGTTAGAGCCAAGGAAAATATTTAAGAAACTGGTAACCAAGCCATATTCCAGATGGGGATCCTACCCAAATAGTGTGAGGTCTAATTGGGACCACACATCGGGGAGACCCATTGAGTGTTGGCAAGTCCAACGCCATCAACACAACACAAGCTACGAAAGGTCATGTTGCCACTATCTTGTAGTTCTAGACCTCTTCTATAAAACTGTATTTTATATTAACTCTATTTGAGCATCTAGTGCTAAATCCTCCATAGAAGGTAGGACTTGCTCCTCTTCCTAATTTAACATGCAAGGCTCATATAGTTTAAAATTATCTAAATTGACGCTTGAGTATATTCACATATAGGCTATTAAACTGAGTCGATAGGCATTTTCACACACCTTTTCGAGTTTCTCAAAGGGACCCTACGTCAGAGCCTTAATTTTCTTACTAGGCCCCTGTAGCCTCTCCTGTAATATCTTCCCTCACTCCTTATTGCCAATAAGAAATTTCCAAAGGTGAAGGAAAGATATATCCAAAACATGTTTCAAATAGGGAATTTCCTGTATAAGTGTGGACTACTCTATTGTAAGAATGTTTTATATATACTGTATTTTCATCCCAAGTCTTCGAATGCTTCTAGTTGTATCCCCTTAGAATATACACCAAAGTCTTGTTGACTACTTCTATCTGCCCATTTTTCTTTGGATGGAATGTTGTAGATCTCTTCAATTCTGTGTCTATATTCTTCTACAATGTAGTCCAGAATTCACTAATAAATATAATATCTCTGTCTGAGATGATGCTCCTTGGTATCCCAAAGTGCACTCAAACATGACCAAAGAACAATTTTGATACTTCTTGCCCATTGATGATATTTTTACAGAGAATCAGAACACACGTCTTGTTGAACTGTCAACTACCACGAGCATGTTGTCATGTCCCTTCCTAGTTGTTGGTAAACCTCCCACAAAGTCCGTGGAATTATTTCCCAAGGACAAGTGGGTATAGGTAAGGGATGATATAGACACCCTTTCCTGTTTCTAGGCTTGGTGGTACAACAAAGCATGAAACCTCCTATGAACCCAGATACATGCTCTTGCATCTTGAGATAATACAAATACTTCTACAAGTTGGCCACGATCTTTTCTACATGTTGATGGTGCTAGACCCACCAACATTTAGGGGATATCCCCAATATGAAGTGTCAATTATACCTCACACCTTTTGGTGTAGGAGTCTGATCTGGAATATGGCCTAGTTTTCGATGCAGTGGGTTTGAATGATTTTCCTTTGTTGCAATAAAACATAGAGTGGGGTAAGGTGACTTTAGTGGGAACAAGTGTGTGACTCTATGGAAAGTAAAGTGTAATGCATGAAGGTTATAACACATGAAGGGAAAATGAGTGAGTCCCTTAGAAACTTGTAATAGTATGCAACTTGGAATGAACACATGAGCATAGAGACATCATAAGCTAATTTGTGAAATAGTTCACAAGTTAACAATAATGGAATTATAAAAGAACACAAATTCAAAAAGATTCGTATCAATGTAAATGAAGTAGTCCATAAGCATAAGAATAATTTTAATAACATACATTGCAAAAGTAATAAGAATAGTCCTACTATATTCACAACATATGCATGAAAACATGTCGACTTTGAGCTTTCATTAAGTGAAAGTTCCAATCATACATATACCATTGATGGACCACTAGCCCTAATAGTGGAACATGAAGAACACCCTCTCCTCCAAAGAAAGATACTCTGTCTATGCTATAGAGATTCAAGGCTCTCACAAACTTCGAAACTCCTGATTCTAAGCTAAAATCCTAGCCAAAAGCTTGCTCCCCAAAAGTCCAACCTTTCCTTCATAAACTACATAATTCTTCTTGGGAATCCAACCTTGAACATGAAAACTACACAATTATGGATGGAAGACCAACCTTGATGATGGAAATTGTGCAAAGCATCCCTTGATCTCAGAAATTGCGTAATGCACTTAGTCAAGAAGTTTTCTAGTCCTCGGGAATTGCAAAATCATTCTTGGTAGTGTGCATGCAAGTTTTTGGAAAATAAAAAAGAAAAAAGAGAAAAAGAGAAAAATAAAAAAAGCATCCCTAGAAAACAGGGATTCACCAAGTAGTTCCCCGAAGGTGGCACACTTACTATTTTTGGAACTTTCCACCAAGTGTCACTTCTTCCTTTATTTTAGGCATGCACGTAATAAAACCTAATCGATTTAGATCTATATAATGGATGCCCCTAGAGCTCATTTGTACATTTTATCTTGGAGCTCTAACATTCCCAAGGGGAACAAGGAGTCTTCGATGGAGTTTGCGGTTCTTTTCTGCATGAGTTTTTCTTTTGTCATCTTTTGTCAGTATTTTCCATCTGTTTTCATCATTTGGATTCTTAAAGTGTTTAGTATTATTATTTATTTTCATGTTTGATGGAATTTTAATGTATATTAACTTGTACAAGTGTTGGTTCAGCCCATCGTTTACCTTTTACAAGTGTCACATTAGTTTTCTTGTTTTTTCCCATTAGTGGTTGTTATTTCAATGACTCTCCATGCATGTTTCTTTTTCATTTTTCATGTAAATATTCCACACTTGTCTTGAGCTGATCTATCCATAATTATTCAGATCTCCACTTCATCTTAGATCATCACTTAGATATGCTTGTTTCCCACACTCTTACTAGGTAGATCTGCTCATCCCTTGGTTAGTGTTTGCCTTGTCTAGCTAGGAATTTTGTAATTCCAAGGCTCAAGTTGTCTACTTTACCTCTGAGACTGCACAATGTGAAGTATCTAGCTAGCCCAACTATGCATTGCATAGTACCAGGGCTCAAGACCATCCCTTAGCAATTGAGACTGCACAATGCACAATCTTCACCTCACTCTACCAAGACGAATTGCACATTGCGTAGTCTCTATCCTAAAGCTGCAACACTGGCTACTAGGACCGCGTAATGCACATTTCAAGCATCAAGTATCCCTCCACCTAAAAAATTGTGCAATCCTCCTAGTCAATCCATTGGCTTTTTCTTGATCCTACTTTGTAAGTTGATTTTTTGAAGCTAATCTATGTCTACCATGAGTTCTTTTTCCTCACATGGGTATTGCAGGTGTTGAGCAGTTATTTTCATCTGTCACTAACACCATGGAACCAAAGAGATCTACTTTAAAAGATACCATAGAGAGAAACATCCGGGAGGAATTTGAGAGTATGCTAGTTTACTTGCTAGTTTACTTAGACACTCAACTATTTGTAGAAAAGGAATAATATATCACATGGAAAAATGTGAATAAAATTTTCTCAGCAAGAACCTTCAAAGCAAATATGGAAGACTGGCACGTGCATGTCCATGTGCAATGGTAAGGTCTACGCAATATTACATATGATGTTTCCATGTACATATATTGTTAGTTGGATACTATCCCATATAAATTCAATGAGTATGACTCTCAATAGTTCCAGCAAACAAAGGATTTCTTCTTTTCTGGTAGTAGACTATCATCTCATGTACAATTTTCTTAAGCAATAATCACTCATAGATTCATACTTTTATGAAACAACCAGCTACTAGAGCGCCAAGGATATTGCTAAAGTTGGGTGAAAGAGCTAACAAAGTTATGCCAGACACCCACCAACATGTACAAGATAGAATCTCTCAAGAGGGCCTATCAACTCTTGATAGTTTTATGTTACATAATCTATGACCAACAGAGCACCGAGACCTTTCCTGAAGGGTGGGTATTCTTACTGAACTAGGTTGTTAATGAGGATAAACCATTCAAATGGTAAGATTTGTTGGTTTGACAACTAAAGGTCCATGTAGCCAATGCTATGAATCCTCCCAAAGGTGGGCAAGCTAGATTTTACATGTATGCATATTTATTAGACGCAATTTGTGCACCCAATGCATTCCTTGGCATGAATTGGACTTGGACACCATGAGAGCCTGTCATGCATGTTCATTGCAAGATGCTATCAGAGTGAAATGATAGAGGATTAATGAAGAATCTGACTGATCACTTCCTCATTCCATTGTACAAGATGATCTTTGAGGAAGAGCCACCTTGCATGTCACGTGGGATAATGGAAGTAGTTTCAGAGATAGAATATTGGTTTGCCTCACTGGATGGCACTTTCGTCATGATGCTCAGAAGATAGAAGTCTCCACATATTTTACTGAGATATGCCACCACTAAGTTAGTCATGAAAGAGGTTGTGTGACATCTCTCCACAAGGTTGTCAGCAACTTTGCACAGGAAGAAGAAAACACCTTGGCCAACTCTTCCTATGCAAATTAGATTGTATGAGATCAAGAATATAAAAGTCACAGATACCAAAGGAAAGGTGATAGAAAAGTTTGCATTCCATACTCTAGACTTCAATCCGTATGATCCCCATAATGTTTTCAGACACCACTGTGGGAGGATTCATTTCCAGTAGCTAAGCCAAACATTTCATTGGTTAGAGACAGAACCATGGATGAATTGTGATAATTTCTCCAAATGCCATGAGTTTCTTAGTTTTACAGGAACTTCACAGGTTACTCCACAAAAGGAAATCACTCCATAGGCGCCATCAGTGGAAGATGACAACCTAGTGTGTGAGAAGGGAAAGAGGAAGCTTGTGCAAATTCTAGTGGGGGAATGAAGCCGCAAGATGAAATCAAATCCAGTCATACTTAAAGTGGCCCTAGAAGCAAATAATAAGAGGAAAAAAAGGATGTAGGAAGTAGAACAAAAGGAGAGGGATGAATGATAGTAGAATAGATTTGAGGAAGAAAGGAAAAAGGGTAAAAGAATAAGAAGCGCATGAAGACAAACTGAAGAACAAAACCAACAACTAGAGGATGAGAGAAAACATATGGAGGACAAGGAGCTCACTCAAGATATTGAGGATTTTATCAAGATTTAAGACAGGGAGGAGGAACTGGAGCCGCAAAATCAAGGTGTCGACCTAATGCCAATTACACAGTAGGTCATCGTCAGTCTCCTCATCCTACAGTAGAGCAAGATCCAAGCGAGGAAGACATAATTGTTCTTATCCATGATGGTCTGGTTATGAACATGTACAATACGACTTATGATGAGATTTAGAGAAATATTGTACAAGTGAGGAAGAAATATTTTCTAGAAGACCTTGCAGAAAGGGAGATCATGAAAGACACCAGAAGAAATCAGGTGTCATCGCTGCAACCAACTTGGCCTTTCACAAGTGCTACAAAGTCAAACACAAAATATTTGATGGCCAAGAACAAACAATTGGTAAATAACTTCTAAGATGCTAGGAAAGAGGTTGAATAACTCCGAGAAGAGTTATAGAATGCAACTCCCACATTGATCCATTTAGAAAAATTGAAGGAAATGATACTCAGTGAAGTATAGACACTGGGCAATACCATGCAAAATGTTTATGAGAAACTTGTTACCATTCATAAGGCAGTTTTCCACTTGCATGGATTTCCAAATAAATTTAAAGATCATGGAAAAACTCTCAAGGATTTACAGTCAGCTATTTATATTGTGCATGAATGGTCAGTGAAATATGAAGGGGCACTGCTTGAATTGGGAAAGAAGACTGGGCAAGAGGCAGAGTTGGAGAAAGTAAAGGTTTGGATTCTCATCTAGAATAATAAAACAACTCACCTCATTCATTACCAACACTCCAACCTCATATGCATGATTGTACAACAGCCTAGACTTCTTGGTGAAATCACACAGAATCCCATCAGTCGGCTCACTCATAGAGACCAAACATAGGAATCAAGTAAAGCAAGAGATTGAAGAATATTTGGAATATTTGAGACAGATTTCCATCAAGGAAGATATTGAATTAAACAGATAGAATATGCATAAGTACATTGGTGGACCTGTACAAATCAATACAATGTTGCTCCTAATCAAGAAGGAAACACAAATTCTTTCCAAATCAGTGTACCTAGATTCCATGAAGGCTAAAGTCCACTTCCATCCTAACACCATCGCACAATTTGGGGATTTCATCATGCAGTAAAGTGCTTGGCACCATTACGTGATCCAGAAACATCAACTGGAATTTACTAAGTTGGGTTTTCCCCAAACTTAACATTAACCACTTTGTCTTATTTGATGTCTAGTTGGCTCTACCAAATTTTGTCTTGTATGGGTACGAGTGTATTATAATATTATTTCATAATTGATTTGTAAGTGGAATTCCTGGTGTCAATATTGGAATGTGAAGAGTCATGATGTAATGAATGTAAAGATTCATCTTGTAAAGAAGTTGAAGAGTCATGAGGGAAGTCCAAGGGTCACAAATGGAAGTGAACAGTCTCCCTTATTGTTATAAATAAACCCTTATAACTCATGTAAAGGGATTTTTGGGAGTTTTGAGAGCCTTATCTTCTCCATAGCATAGAGGGAATATATTTATTTAGAGGAGAAGGTGTTGACTTCATGTTCCGCTGATGGGGCTAGTGGTCCGTTAATGGTAGATGCATGATTAGGACTTTCACTTAATAAAGGCTCATAGACAACACATTTTCATGCATATGTTGTGAATAAATTAGGAATATTATTGTTATGTTTGAAATGTATGTTATTTAACTTATGATTACTCTTATGAACTACTTTGTTTTCATTGGTATGAATCTTGTTGAATGCGGGATATTATATAATTCCATCACTGTTAACTTGTGAACCATTTCGTAGATTAGCTTTTGATGTCTCTATGATCATGTGTTCCTGACAAGCTGCGTACTATTACAGGCTTCTAAGGGACTCACTAATTTTCCCTTCATGTGTTATATCCTTCATGCATTACGCTTGAATTTTTGTAGAGTCACAGAATTGTTCCCACAAAAGTCACTTTGCCTCATTCTATGTGTTATTGTAGTTTAGGAACATCATTCAAACACACTACATCATTAACCGGGTTGTATTCTAGATGAGGCTCCTACACCAAATGGTGTGAGGTCTAATTGGGACTTCATATTATGGAGATCCCCTAAAAGTTAGCAGGTCTAGCATCGTCAGCATTTCCGGTGTTAGAAGGAGGCCCAGATGACAAGATGAACCCATGAGGTCTATTTGAACTTTCTGTATCTTTAATGGATTCTTCCCATATCTTAACTATGACATGTTTTTCTAGAACTGAAAATATAAAAGTGCCCATGGGAATAGTCAATATCTTGTCAAATATGAAATTTGATAGAAAGGGTTGAATAACCATTCTCGAGCACACCATTCATTTTTGCAAAATTTTCACAAAACTTCATATTCAGTTTAAGGATATTGTGTGTAGGTTTTTCATCCTCACATTCGAAGCATGCGTAAAGGAATTTTGTTACACATTTCCCATCACTTCCATTCACTCTTTTGAATATATTTCCAAGGATCTTTACCATGCCTTTGACAGGTATCATTACAAATTTGTTTTCAAGAAAATCACGTGATTGCGAAAAGCACTCGATGAATCTCTTAATGATTTCCATGATCGTTTTCATTCATTTGTGTTTTAAATTTTCTGAAGATGATATCAATTGTAATTTAATGAAATATAAAGTTGAATTTTTTGTTCATATTTAGATCAATCCACAAGAATATGAGTCTTTCAAAAGTCTCCCAACATACCTCAGCTATGCAGCTCCTAAATCTGAAACGAAGGAAGTTGTTGTCCCAAGTGACTCTTCGTCTTCTCCTCATAAAAAAACTACATCTCTATATGTTGAGGTGGGAGGACTTGAGAATTCATCCATTGATTTACCACCATCTTCTCCTACCCCAAATGCTGAGAATTTTGATTCAAGTTTGGACTATGAATTTGATGTTTATGATGATGTGTTATCTCCTTGTCCTCCATCTGTTGATTCATTTGGTCCTCTTGATTGCGAACTTTTTGGCTCACTTTCAACTATTTTTTTTGATTGCCATTAGGATCAATTTCAAGATGGAGTTAGTGTTGAGAAACAAACCTAAGATATCATTTACGATGACTATGTGAGCGAGTCTACCTCTAAACAAGAATCTGCGATGAAGGTTGATTTTTCTCCTTCCGTGCCTCTCCCTCATTATCCTGACATATTCTACGATTACGTTATTCCTTTTGAATCTCCCAAAGAATGATTTTTTGATGATGTTATTTTCGATCGTAGCTAGAACTAATGGGATGTCAGTTTTACATTTGGAAGCTGAGAGGAAAAATATTCTCTTATGGATCTCTCCAATCCATCATCTAATCATTGTGAAGAAATAGAGGGTGAAATTTCTTGTTTTCAATATTCACATCTTTATGATTCATCATATCATCAGGATACCTCTAATTTTGATCTTGAAATTTTTATCATGGTTGTCATGATATTTTCATTGATTCATTTGGTCACGACTCTAATCTTTCCACTGCTGATCTTTCTAAGCCACTAGTTTTTATGATATACCTTTTGATGTTTTGGAACTTTCACAAGTTTGTTGAGGCACTTCAACTCAAGCTAATGGTTATTTCAGGTTCTTTTAGCCTTGAGACTATTTCTAGTCCTAATCAAAATAACATTGTATCTTTCAAGGATCATCATCACTCCTCTACACAAATTGAAAATTAGTCCATATCTCACATTTTGCATCCTCCATCTATTTTGCATGATCCCATCACTCAATCATTGGAGGATTCATACCTGGTGAGCTCTATTACAAAAAAAAAAAAATCTTTCTTCTTTCTTTATGTTCACCGAGTTTAGAAGTTTGAAATATTGTTCTTTTATGTCATATTGTTGCAGTGTGTTCGAACGCCACAATGCTTCCACAAAATGTTTTGAATGTGCTTTTATTTTTCATTTTTTCTACGTATATTTTCAAAACTACAATGTTATGGTATGTATCAATTTATATTTCTTGTTTCTTGTTATCATTTAATATCCTTCGTCATATGCATTCCCACCTATACAGACCAATCAATGCATCAATGGTTACACTGGAATTTTCATTTTACATGATTATGGCCTATTCTTGGTTATTTTACTAGGGGAAGTTTGTTATTTTCATTGTTTTGTTTATTTTTGTTTCGATTTACTTTCTTCCCCAATATTTTCTTTTCTTCCTGGTTATAGGATAGGTTCTTAATGAGATTGTGTTTGGTTTCTGAAGCAAGCATGGTGAAGTTCAAGAGGAAGTTGTGCTACTATCAATGCTTAAGTTCCTTTCTTATTCCCTCTCTTTGCATGAATCTTGCATATTTTAATTGACGATACCTAGATGGAAAATATGTACTTTCTTAGAGAAAATGGGGGTGGAATCACGATGCTTGAATCTATAACTAGTACCACCTACTCTAATCGTTCTTTTATAGTTTTCTGTTCCTTGTCCCCTAAATCGAGTAGAGGAAGGAGGGGAGTAAAATTTAATAAGTATGTGAGAGGTATATAAATATCCTTCTCTGAAGGGACAACCTCTTATGCTCTCAATAATTCAGTATCCCTTTTCCACCTAATTAAATCAATAAGTTCCTATGCATAGTTCTTTCAACAATTGAAAAAAAAATAACAAAAGGAGAAAGATAAGAAAGGATTCTTGCATAAAGAGGTGAAGTAAGAAACTCTGTCGGGGCACTGTTTAGGCTTGCTGGTAGTGGAGCAATGTTTGCATCCCTGAAGTGACTCCGTCGGGGTACCATCCATGCTTGCTGGTAGCAAAGCAACACCAAAAATGAAAACTAAGACTCTGATAATCTTTTCACTTGTATACCTATATAGTCATCATCCCAAATTGAAACAACTTAGTTTGACTTGGCTCAGTTAAGTGTGCCACTGATAAAGAGAATGGTAGGGCTAATATCTTTAATACAAGTTAAGTGAATAAACTATGATAGTAAATGAACTGAATGATACTTCCTGAAAATTTAGACCTGTTTTGCATGAGACAAGGCTCATAAAGGGAGATGGAGTTCTAGCAATGTGTCGCCAAGTGTTGTAGCGACTACAACCACCCTCCAAAATTTATCCCTGAGTTTATCTTTTACAATCATCAAGTATTAATGCTATGATAAAATACTTATCTTTTCATGCTTCACTTGATATGTACTAATCTTGACTTGATATCTTTCAAACACAAGCTAACTCTTGACTTGACCTTGTAGCATTGTTGGGCTTGCCTCCCGAAAGTACACAATATTGGAAGGCAGGTCATCATTACCTCTAGAAACTACAAAAGTCTTCTTGGTAGGCTATCCTTGAGAATTAAAACTGTGAAATTCTAGATGGCAACCTAGCCTTGATGATCGAAGCTATGCAAAGAATCACTTGATAGTAGAAACTGTGCAATGCATTCAGTTAAGAAGTTTCCAAGTTTCCGAGAATTGCATAATCCTTATTGGTAGTGTGCATGTAAGTTTCCCGAAGAAGAAAAAATAAAGAAAGAAAAAAAATATCCCTAGAAAAGAGGGATTCACTAATTAGTTTCTTGAAGATGGAAGACTTACTATTTTTGGAACTTTCTGCCAAGTGTCACTTCTTCCTTGATTTTAGGCATCTGTGTCATAAACCCTAATTGGTTTAGATCTATATAATGGGTTCCCCTATAGCTCATTTTTCCATTTGACCTTGGAGCTTTGGCATTCCCAAGGAGATCAAGGAGCCTTTGGTGGAGTTTGCAATGCTTTTCCAGGTCAGTTTTTCTTTTTTCATCTTTTATCATTTTTCCATCGCTTTTTGTCGTTTGGCTTCCATGAGTGATTTTTTGCTTGTTTCTTTTCATGGTTGCTAGCATTTTAATGTATATTAGATTTTGCAATTGTTGTATAGATTCATTTTTTTCCTTTTACAAGTATCATATTAGTTTTCTTTCTTTTCCCATTAGTGGTGACCATTTCAACGACTCTCTATGCATGTGTCATTTTCCTTTTACATGTTGATATTCCACACTTATTTTGTATTCGATCTATCCATAATTAGTCAGATATGTGCTTCAACATTCACCAGAAGCAAGATCTGCTTGTTTCCCACACTCTTATCGAGAAAATTTTCTCATCCCTTAGTTATTGTTTGCCTTATCTAGCTAGGCATTGTGCAAGTCCAAGGCTTAATATATTTGCTTTGCCTCTAAGACTATATAATGCACAGTACTTGGCTAGACCAACTATGTGTCTGCAGTTCCTGTTAGCTTAGGGGTACCTGACCTAGGTTTAGAGTTATCCGTGCAAACCAAAAAAACCCTAATTCCTGGCCCTTTCGACAACAACCTGCGTAGTGCGGGTTGCAGCCTCACCCGAAGCAGTACTGGGGGAAGCTAGAACCAGGTTTCTACATCCAGAGGCCTGTGTGATGGTCTTCCTAAGGTTCTTATAGATTAGATTTTCCTTCGTGTTGACCTATTCCTTCTGACTCGTAGCCACTGCAACTCTACTGAAATAACCTTGATACCTTCTCGAAGGTACTTGATTGTACTTAACAGGCATAAAAGACACGAGTTCAATACTTTTGTGTAGTAAACAATATGTTCTGAAATGTTTATGACCTAGATCTTCCGTCACATAGATCTACCCCTTTCGAGCAGTTAAGTACAGTAGATCTATTTAGCAACTTCTTGAGCTTCGCGAAGGAGCTTGATTATACTTATTATGCATAAATATTACAAATATATTCATTCCATGTAGAAATACATCATCAATTCACATAAAACATATTACAGACCGTAGATACATAAACTTAAACAAAAGTAAACAAACAAGGCACAAAAGAACATATTTGGCTCAAAGCAGTCTTTATTACGATGTAAACGTTCAAATGCAAAATTCTTATCCTGCGCACCCAGCTACAGGGGTATGCACACTCAGCTGTGAACTTACCAAGGTCTCCATGCACTGAGCTGCAGGAGCCTTCCCCTTTCACCTAAGTACATGACATAAAATTTTCCTGCCTTAGCACCATTCCTTTCCACTGATTCTCTATCAAAAGGTATATCATTAGCCTTGCTATTTCTCAACTATATATAGCCTTTTCATTACAATACCATGGCACGCAGACCATGGGTGAGTCTTAAAACCAACCTATCAGCTACCCATGCAAGGGATTAATGCTCCTTTGACTCTTACTTAGCTTCATGCTCTGCTTCCACATTTCATAGAGACTTTACATTCTTTAACAAAAAGATTTACAAAAATTGACTTAACTCACAAAATTTGACCCTAAGGATCCCATTACAACAGGTCCCGAACACAAATATGGTGCTTCACCCTTGATTCACTCAACTGACATCTCCACTTTATGGTAGATTTCACTGAACTCCATCTTCTGGACTTCAAGGTCCATTTTGCTTTGTACGACAACTTGTTTCACTTCTTCGACCAACTTCTCTATAGTTGGCCCCTCCATCAGGAGGCACATGGTCCTATGTGTCTGCTGGAAAGTCTTCATCTTCTCTTGGATAACCACAGTAATATGGCTCGCCTCCTCTGTCCATGGTTGAATCCAAGCCTTCAAAACTTGTTCTTTGCATTACAACTCCTCACATTGTGCATGTAGCACCTTCATTTCTTGCAAGCACGTGAAGCGCTGGAGTGGCGCTAAAGTGCATGCAGTCACCCTGATCTCATTGACTTTTAGATGTGCCTCTCTGATCTCTGTAACTAATCTCTACAGGTTGGATTCCTCTTGTAGAGTGGCCCATAGCTCCATTACATGTTCAAAGAAATCATTATAGCTTGATACTACATTCTCCAAAGTAGGCATGTGTTCTCTGATGACTATGTTGTGCTACTCCCTGACCTCCGGCAAAGTAGTTGGATGTAGTTTCAATTGCAATTCTGAGATATTCATCTAAAAATCAAAAGTTACCTGGCTCACCTCCTCCTTATATTGTCACACTGCAGTGGCTAAGTTTTGAACCCTTGCTGACACGACTGCATCCTCAGGAATGTGTAGCTCGAGCACTGTGTAATCACTACTTCTAGGCTCTAACTTTGCACTGCTACATCTTCATTCTCCTTAAGATATTAAACCTTTTCAGTGAAGATCTATTCTTTGTTCATTTTAAGTTTTCTAATCACCAATAGTGCATTTTTTTCTTTGATGTAAAGCTCATTTGAGACTCCCTGATGAAGTGTGTGGAGGGTTTAAAGAGGCAGCGCGACTAAATTCATACCCACTCCCTTGATCTTTCCATGCTGAGCATTGTCTTCCTCTGACTCGGCATGTAATAATCTTTCTGGAAAGGGAATGACTCTGAGGTGCAAATTCCATTCCATTTCCATTATGCTCATGTTGGTGCATGATGGGTGTTTGTGGTTAGGTGAACCCATCTCCATAAAAGACATGTTGATCCATAGAATTACGAAGTTTCCCTATAAAGGGGCGGATCCAGCTAAGGAATTTGCAGGTAAAAGCAAGGAGAAGGAACTTGTAGATAAAATGAAAACTGAATACATATTGGTCAAGAAGTCATGCAGATACTCTATCCACTCTATTGCAGACCTAGTGGTGAAATTCGCTGCTCAGATTTTGGCAGGGAAGACCATGAGAAAATGTCATGCAGACGAGGTTCTAGCGCCAATAATTTGCGTTAGCTACAGAATGCGCAAAGGGGATTTAGTAAAACTGGGAGCAATAGATTTGCAAGGAATTTTTAGCTAATTTTCACGAAGCATAAGAGGAAAGGAAGCCATTTCACTATGCCTAGCTCTTGTTGTTAATTGTATTAGTTGCATGGCGACTACCATAGGATAGTCACTTCCCTCTATAGGATAAATATTTAGTAGAGGTAGCGAATTTCACTTCATTGTGGGCGACAAAGGATCCAGATAGGATCACAAAGTCAAAATTATTCTGGATATTGGTCAATATGGAGCTCCGCATAGTGATACGTCAGAGGTCAAGGTTGTCTCAAACCCTGTTTGAGAAATTACGGGCCTTCACAAAATTGAAGGTCGATTTTCACAATATATCTATCCGCGCCAGGTGAGACCCTAAGAAGATATGGGACAAGTTTCCATACTTAGTAACAAAGGTTGATGTAAAAGATATTGTGGGGTCATGGCTAGCAGAGTGGTGATAACCCACATATCTGGCTGCAGGTACCAGCAAAAGAAAAGAAGGCTCTTCTGTGCAGACAAAATCTACGTAGAAACGAAAAAGACGCATCACAAGCAACAACATGGGATTTGGCTGAGCATAAGAAGAAAGAGGGACAATTTTTTAGCTTAAGGGGGGTTGAACTAGGTTAAGAGTTATCCATGCCAATCAACAAAACCCTAACTGCTAACCCTTTCGGCAATAACCTGCGTAGCACAGACTGCAGTCTCACCCGAAGTAGTATTCGGGGCTGCTAGAACCAGGTTTCTACATCCAAAGGCTTGTGTGATGGTCTTCCTAAGGTTCTTATTAGATCTACCTTCGCACCAACCTATTCCTTCTGACTGGAAGCCACTACAACTCTATCGAACTAATCTCTAGACCTTTGCGAAGGTAATTGATTGTACTTAACAGGCATAAAAGACATAAGTTCACTACCTTCATGCAATAAAAAATATATTCTGATGCGGTCATGACCTAGATCTGCTTTCGCTCAGATCCACCTTGGTCCCCTTCCGAGCAATTAACTACAACAGATTTATTTAACAACTTCCTAATCTCCACAAAGGAGGTTGATTATACCTATTATGCATAAATACTACAGATCTATTCATTCGATGCATAAATAAAGCATTAATTCACATAAAACAAATTATAGAGCGAAGATACATAAATTTAAAAAAAAAAGTAAATAAACAAGGCACAAATGCACATATTCATCTCAAAAAAGTCTTTATTAAGATGTAAATATTAAAATACAAACTTCTTATCCCTACGCACGTACCTACAAGGGCCCGCACACTCAGCTGCGGGCTTACCAAGGTCTCGGTGCACTCAACTCTAGGATCCTTTCCCTTTTGCCTAAGTATAGGAGAAAAACTTTTCCTTCCTTAGCACCATGCCATTACACTGATTCTATATCAAAACTTATATCTTTAGACTCACTGTGGCTCAACTATATATAGCCTTTTCATTACAATACCATGGCCTGCAGACCATGGGTCTGTCTCAAGATCGACCTATCACCTACCCATACAAGGGACTAATGCCCCTTTGACTCATACTTAGCTTCACGCTCCACTTCCACATTTTGAGGAGAATTTACATTCTTTAATAATTTTTTTACAAAAATATACTTATCTGACAAAATTTGACCCTAGGGATCCCATCCCAATAGTTCCAGGGCTCAAACCCATCCCGTGGCCACTGCGACTGCCCAAAGTGTAGTCTCCACCATAGTCTACCTAGGAAGAACTATGCATTTAACAGTCTCTAGCCTTAGCCTACACCATGGGCTATTGAGACTATGCAATGTGCAATTACAACAACCAATCTCCCTCCTTTACCTAAAAAATTGTGCAATCCTCCTATTCAATCCACTTGTTTTTGCTTGATCTTGCTTTGTAAGTTGATTTGTTGAAGTTAATTAGGTCTACCATGAGTGCTTTTTCCTCCCATGGGTAGTGTAGGCTTGAGCATTTTTCTTTATCAGTCACTGACATCATGTCACTAAAGAGATTTGCTTCAAAGGATACCACAAAGAGAATCATCATGGAGGAAATTGATTGTATACCAGTTTACTTGCTAGTTTACTCAGACACTTAACTATTTGTAGAAAAGGAATGAAATATCACATGGCAGAAGGTGAATGAAATTTTCTCAGCAAGAACCTTCAAATAAGATTTAGAAGTCGGTCGGTGTATGTCAAATGTCCAGTGGTTAAGTCTACATAGGATTACATCCATATTTTCCATGTGCAGACGTTGTCAGTTGTATATTATCCCAAACATATCTAAAGGCTATGACTCTGAATAGTGTCAGTAGACAGAGGCTTGCTTCTTTTCTGGGAGTAGACTATCATCTCATATAGCATTTTCTTGAGCCAAATTCACTCATTGATTCATAATTTTATGTGACAACCAGCTACTTGTACATGAAGGATATTGTTAAAGGTTTGGTAAAAGAGTCAACAAAGTTACGTTAAACACCCACCAACACCTAAAAGACCAAATATCTTAGGAGGGCATATCAATTCTTGATAATTTTATGTTGCAGAATCTACAACCAACAAAGCACCAAGACCTTTCTTGAAGGATGGGAATTCTTACTGAACTAAGTTGTGAACAAAGATAAACCATTCAACTTGTTAGATTTGTTGGCTCGACAACTGAAGATCTATGTAGCCAATACTGTGAATCCTCCCAAGGGAGGGAAAACTACATTTTAAATATATGAATATCTACAGGATGTGCATCCACACACATAATGCATTCCTTGGCATGAATTTTACTTGGATGCCATGAGACCCTATCATGCACATTCATTGCAAGTTGCTATCAAAGTGCAACCAAAGAGGAGTAATGGAAAAGTTGACTGATCACTTCCTCATTCCATGATACAAGTTGATCTTTGAGAAAGAACCACCTTTCATGTCATGTGGGAAAATGGAAGTAGTATTAGAGATAACAAATTGGTTTTCCTTAATGGATGACATTTTTCTCAGGTTTTTTAGCAGATAGAAGTCTTCACATATTTCACGATGTATGTCACCGATAAGTTATCCATGAAAGAGATTTCATATCATCTCTCCACAAGGTTGTCAACAAATTTTCATAGGAAGAAGAAATCACCTTAGCCAATGCTTTCTATGCAAATTAGATTGTATAAGATCAAGAATATGAAATTTGTGGATACCAAAGGAAAGGTGATAGAAAAGTTTGCATTCAGTACTATGGAATTCAATCCGTATGATCCAAAAAATGTTTGCAGAGACCATTGTGCAAGGAAACATGAAGAACCCTTATAATGCCTCCAAGTCTCACAAGCTAGTTAGTTTTGCAAGAAGTTCATATGTTACTTCATAGAAGGGATTCACTTCAGAGGCACCATTAGTGGAAGAGTGTAACCTAGTGCATGAGAAGGGAAAGAGGACAATTGTCCAGAATCTAGGGGGAGATCTAAGCTGCAAGATGAAAGAAAATCCATTCATAATTAAGGCGTCCATAACAAAAGAGAAGAAGAGGAAACAAAGGGTGCATGAAGCATAACGTAAGTAGAGGGAAGAACGAGAGTACAAGAGAATAGAGGAAGAAAAGAAAAAGAGTATAAGAAGAAGAAGTCATGCAAAGACAAGCCGAAGAAAAAAATCGATAGCTATAGGAGGAGAGAAAACATATGTAGGATAAGGAGCTCGCTCAAGAGATTGAGGAATTGATCATGATCCAAGACATATAGGAAGAACCAGTGCCACAAAACATAGCTTGTCACCATTTAGTCTCCCCATACTCCAATAGAGAAAGCTCCAAGTGATGAAGTGGAAATTGTTCATCTCGATGATGGTTTGGTTATGGACACGTACAATCAGACATATGATAATCTTCAGAAAAATATTGTACAAGCGAGGAATCAACATTTTCGGGACATCTTCACATCTCCTACATCCATCAGAGACAAGGTGATCATGACAGACACCAGAAGAAATCCATGTTCCACTGGTGCAACCAACTTTTCCTTCGCAGGTGCTACAAAGTCAAACACATACTATTTGATGGCTGAGAACAAACATTTGGAAAAGAAATCATAGTCTGTTAGGAAATATGTTGAACAAATCTGAGTAGAGTTATAGAATGCATCTCTTGCACATGTCTATTTGAAATAATTGAAGGCATCGATACTCGCTGAAGTATTGACACTGGGAGAGACCATGTAGAATATTTATGAGGATCTTGTTACCATGCATAAGGAAGTTATCCACTTGTATGGATTGCAATAGAAATGTAAAGATCATGTGAAAACTCTCAAGGTTGTACAATCAACTATTGATATCGTGCATGAATGATTAATGCAATACAAAGGGGAACTGCCTGTATTGGGAAAGAAGACAAGGCAAGAGGTAGAGTTGGAGAAAGTAAAGGTTTGGATTCTCATCCAGAAAAACAAACAATGCATCTCATTCATTGCCAACACTCAAGCCTCATATGCATGATTATACAACAACCTAGGCTTCATGGTGAAATCCCATGAAATCCCATCAGTTGACTCACTCACAGGGACAAAACACAAGAATTAGGCCAGGAAAAAGATTAAACAATACTTGGAACATTTGATATGTATCACCATCAAGGAATATGTTGAAGTAAAAATATAGAATATGTAGAAGTACATTGGTGGCCCTATCTAAATCAATACAATGTTTCTCCTGCTCAAGAAGGAAACACAAACTGGTTCCAAATCAATTTACCTAGATGCCATGGAGGCTAGAGTCTACTTCCAGACTGACACCATTGCATAGTTTGGGGATGTCATTGCACAGTAGATAGCTTGGCACTGTTATGTGACTGAGAAACATCAAGTGGAAGTTGTTGAACTAGAGTTTCCACAAACTGAAGATTAACTATTTTGTCTTATTAGGCTATCTAGTTGGCTCTACCCAATTTTGTCTTATATGGGTATGAGTGTATTATGATATTCTTTTGTAATTAATTTGTAAGTGTAATTCCAAGTGTTAATATTAGAATGTGAAGAGTCATGATGTAATTAATGTAAAGAGTCATATTGAAAAGGAGTTGGAGAGTCATGAGGGAAGTCCAAGAGTCACAAGGGGAAGTGAATAGTCACGCCTTTTATTATAAATAGACCCTCATAACACATGTAAAGGTATTTTGGGGATTTTGTGGGAGCCTTGGATTCTTTGTAGCATAGAGGTAGCGTATTTCTTTTGAGAAGTAAGTTTTGGCTTCATGTTCCACTATTAAGGTTAGTGGTTTGTTAATGGTATATGTATGATTGGAAGTTTCACTTCATAAAAGCTAAGAGCCGACACATTTTCATGCATATGTTGTGAATATAGTAGGATTATTCTTTTTGTGTTTGCAATGTATGTTATTTCACTTACACTTATTGTTATGAGCTACTTCATTTACATTGGTATGAATATTGTTGAATGCATGATGTTGTATAATTCCTTCATTGTTAACTTGTGAACTATTTCACAGATTAGCTTGTGATGTCTCTATGCTCATGTGTTCCTTCCAAGATGCGCACTATTATAGGATTCTATGGGACTCACTCATTTTCCCTTCTTATGTTATAACCTTCATGAATTACACCTAAATTTCGAAAGAGACACAATTTTTTACACTAAACTCACCTTACCCCACTCTATGCATTATTGCAACCAAGACACATCATACAAACCTAGTGCATCATCATCCGGTTCATATTCTAGATGGAATCCTAGAAAAAATGGTGTGAGGTATAATTGGCACTTCATATTGTGGCGATCCCATAAATATTTTCATTTCCAACATCATCAAAAATACACTAAAGTTCCCTACAACCTTGGAGGTGTCTAATTAGCTACAATCGTTCAACTTTAGGAACACATAAGTTACCCTACCTGTAGAGTAACCCATCCTAGAGATGGTGGTCAATGACATTTTTTCCATTGTGCACATGATTCAAAATATGAAACGATTGAAACACCTCAAATTCCTCATTCTATGAATATGCCTCTCTATATGCATCATCAGTGAATGGCTTCATATGCATAAGAGTTCCCAAAACTATGATATTTGGTGTGAGTGGCCTTGAAAGCATATCATCCAACTTGTTTATGCTTCCCTTCTTGTACTTTATCACCAAATAAAACTATTGTAGATAAATCATCAACTTGTAATGCCCGCTTCGTTGTAGCTTACTCTGGGCTTGTAAGTACTGTAAAGGTTGACAATTTATGTGGATTACTGTCACCTTTCCCACTAGATACACTTCCAATTCTTCACAAATTGCACTAGGTCATAGAGCTCCTTGTCATAGGTAGGGTATTTAAGAAATACCCTATGAAATAATTCAGAATAGTAACATGTAGGCCTTCCTCCTTGCATCAAGACTGCTCCCATAACATACCCACTCGCATCTATCTCCACTTCAAAGGCTTGATGCAATTTAGTTTGGTAATGATAGAATTGGTACTTGACTGATCTTCTTCTTTAGCTCCTCAAACTCTCTCTTCTGTCCCTTCCCCTAATGGAAAATATTTCCACTTGTTGTTATGGCCTGAAGAAGTGCTACTACTAATGAAAACAAGGATATAAATTTCCTTAGTTATTGTGCTTACCTAAGGAAACTCCTAGCCTCATAAGCATTACTAGGCACCAGCCATTTCATGATGGCCTCCATCTTGGAAATATCTATATTCAACTCCCCTACACCTATCACATATGCCAAATACACTAAATATTGTTTTGTAAACTCTCACTTCTTGAGATTTGCATGAAACTAGTGCTTCTTTAATGCCTTCGGCACTTGCGTCAAATGTGAGATGTGCTCCTCCCAGGTAACATTGTATACCAGTATATAATCCAAATAGACAATAACAAATGAATCTTTGAAAGGGCACAATACATCATTCATTAATCTCATAAAGGTAACTTGTGCATTACATAGGCCAAATGGTAGTACAAACCACCCATACAAACCTTGCCTAGTTTTTAAGGTGCTCTTCTTGGTATCTTCTTCTTTGACTTGAACCCGATCATATCAAGAATTTAAGTCTATCTTGGTGAAGTATCTTTCTTGCTACAACTAATCTAGGAGATCAGCTCTCAGGGACAAGGGGTATACATTTTCCAAAGTGATTTTTTTCAACGCCCTGTAATATATACACATCCACTAAGCTTTGTCCTTCTTTGGGATGATGATGATGGGTGACCTGAATAGAGATGTACTCATTCAAACAAAACTCTATTCCAGTAGCTGCTACAATTATTTCTTCACCTCACATTATTCTATAATAGATTTCATGTACAACCTAATGTTTGGGGGGAGTCTAGAATTGGTTGGATCTCCTACTCCACTTCCCTCTTAGCTCACAATCATTTAGGCTCTCAAAACACATCCTTGTCTACTTGTAGTAACTCTTCTAGTTGTCGTTTATTCTTTTCAGTACACCCCTCTAGGGATGCCTTGCCTCTTACTAACCCTTCTATACATTGATTTTCTCTCAAAAATAATAAAACATACTTCTTGTTGGAACTGATCAATTTCTTGGCTTGGGTAGCACTTACTAATGAAATTTTTGAATTTATCTTGTGCGCACTAATGATGAACAAATTTGCATCCTTAAAGAGGTAATAATTTTTGGCTCTTCACATGAATATTTCATCTGAAATGTACATTTAGGGACTCCCAAACATGACTCCACATACATCAAGGGGAACCAAACTAGTTCTAGTTCTAATTTTGTATTGTTTTATTACCCTCAACTCTACATCCTTATTTACCCATGCAAATGGATATGGTATTGGATGATCACAAACTTCCAGCCCCAACTTCTTGACCAGCTCTACTACGATGAGATTCACCTATGATCATGAGCCAAATAGAGAATCAATTTGTCTTCTTAACCTGTATCTTTATATGGATGAGTATGGTCATTTATTTCTCTTCCTGTTGTTAAAGGCTACTTGCATTCACCTCCTTCTGAACTAACACATAGATCAACTTCTTGCCCACATTTGAGCTCCTTTCAATTTGGTTTCTCAAATTAATGACCATGACATTCTTCTTATTATTGTCTTTCATTTTGTTCTTCGGCTTTAGTTCTGGATGAAACTTCGAACACTTCTTCTTTGGATGTTCATCAAATTTGTAATGGTTGTAGTAGTTGTTGTGATCTTTTCACTGATGCATTGTGGCTATTGAATTTTTATCTTTCCCCCTTTCTACTTCTTCTTCCCATCATTAAAAGTGTGTTGTTTCTCTTTCTGATTCAATTCTCTTGATTGTGCTTTCTTTAGACATATGTTCTCTAGGTACTATGCTTGTACACAAGCTTCATCCACTGATTTGGGCTTGAACACCATCACTTGCTCCTTTGGATGGCATTGTATACCCCCTAAATACTTGAGAAGTACATATGGGTTCTTAGGGGAGGTACATTATGGTCATCTTTGTGAACTCTATGGTGTACTCCTGCATGCTTTTCCCAGCTTTTTCCTGAAGTAGTACCACTAGATCTAGTGGTCCTCTACATACCCAATAGGGAAAAATTGTGACTTAATGAGGGTTTCTAAGTCCTCCCACTTATTCACTAGAGGATATCCCTCTAACCTTAGGGTATTTGTTGTCTCTCCCACCAAGTTAGGGCATGATCCTCAAATTTTAGCCGTGAAAATGAGATCTTATGTTCTTCATCAATTTGATGGATACTAAAATACACTTCCAGTTACTGCAACTAGTGACTTAGCTTCAAAGTTTCAATATCGCCATAATAAAACTTGATATCAACATTTGCGTCCTTTTTAAACAAGGTTGCGATTGACTCATAACACTTGAATTAAGTCTATCTTTTTTGGGTTCTTTTTTCGATTGATTGCTCATTTCTTCTCGACCTCTTGATGCCCCTTCTCATTTGTCCTCTACATTTGAAACATCATATTCTCAAAATATCCCAAGCTTATTAGTGAAGGATTCCATGAGGAGATTTAAATTACGATTTGTATCAATGGCATGTTGTTCTAGTAGCAAAAACCTCTCCTTTGTAGGATCGCAACAGTTATTCAAAGATTCATTGGCCATGATTGGTGTTTTACAAATTTTGGCCCAACCAATCTAGATACCCCGTAAATCTCCACAATACACCAAAAGAAACATGCTCTGATACCAATATTATTCGTAAACTACCATGGATATTCCACTAGAAAGTTTGTCACAACAATCTATTAATATTATATTTAAAATAAAAAATTCTACACTATTATAGTTCTATTAGACTTCAGGATTTGTAAATTTACTATTAATAGTGTCTGAATGCAAATGAAAATTATGTAGAAAATATAGAATGGTAATATAAAATATCACACACACACATTTGACACAAGGTATGCTCTAGAAAACCATTTTGAAAGAAAAACACAACTCGATGGTGAGGTTGATTCACGCTTTTTCTCTAAATGTAAATATGGCTATGAGTTCAAAGTACATCTCGTCGCCCATGGGTTACTACAATTCACCAATCCTCTTTGTGTGGTCTATGACCTATCCCTCTTAGCTATTTTTGGTTAGCTATGGAACAAATGCACTCAAAAGAATCAAATCTCTTTTCCTCTGAGTGGCTTAATTATAACACATCTCGGTAGCCTACTAGCATTTAGGTTTGAATAAATCAACTCTAAATAAAAGTTATAATATAGACTCTTCTAGATTATTCTACATCATAATCATATGGCTATATCCTTTTTAATGAATAATTGGGGTTCATGTACCATCATCTCGAATTATAGTGGTGAAAATAGGAAGGTCAAATTCTGAGTAGCATAACTTTCGCAAATGGACTCTAGTTGATGTGATTGTTGAAAATTTGGAGATATATTTGTGTATAGAATAGCATGAAAAGGTGTGGAATTGAAGAGGTAAAGCTTTACACCCCAAAAATGTCATTTGATGCTTCAAAATGCTCCTAGAAGGTTTAGCCTCTCTTTTGTCAAACTAGGTCCCAATAGTAAAAACAGTCTCTTGAGATGATTCCTCAACTTTTCCCACTCTAAAATCATTTATATGAATGAAAAGAAATGTGATGATTCAATCCATATCAACAAAAACCATATGCCAATAGTATTTGTTTGGTGCACATGATAGCCCACTAGAAAGGTCTATCTGAGGATAACAACTTTCAATGGTAAACATATTCCTTGTATCACGTTGTCCCATTTGCCCAAAAGATAACATTTAGGTCCCTAAAACAAATTCATAAGTTCATGAACCCAAAAAAGGGAAAAAAATAGAAAACCGTCAAAATTGGAAATTATATTGAAAAACAGGAAAATAATAGGAAACAATGCTAAGGATCCAAGTGTAATAGGCGGGTGGCAACCAATATCGACCTAGATCACCTTACTTCTATCTTTTTTTTTGTTTAATTGGATGTCCCATAAATGGTAATCAAAATCACGATCCACATATCCCAAAAAATATATATTTCATTCATTTATCATCTAAATTGGTTCTATTCTCTTTGGGAATATGTATAAATTGTTCACATCTAAAAAATTTCAAGTGGAATTAGTTGACTTTCTTACCAGTCCAAAATTATTCAAGAATATCACCATCCAATGTTGAAGTAGGTGATCAATTGATGAGGTAACATTTTTTCCTTACTGCTTCTACCCAAAAATGCTTTTCCAATCCATAATTTGAGAAAATACTCATCACCTTCCCTATGATAATGTGATTCAACCCTTTTGCAGTATCATTTTGTTGAGGATAAACAAGGACAATCTTTTATTTTTTACGCTTAACATATTACAATATTCCTTAAATGCATTGGCTAAATGCTCTCCATTGTTATGTATCATTAAACAATTGAGAGACTTGTTAGTCTCTCTTTCAATAAAACACAAAAAAATTGAAATATCTCAAACACATCACCTTTTCTTTTCATAGGGTAGGCCCAAATCTTCATAATTGCATCCTATATGAATGTGAAAAAATATGAATCTCCTCCAAAGGATTTAACCTTCATTTGGGGCAAACAAATCAGAGTGTATCAATTCCAATAATTTTGTCTTCCTTTCATGATTACTTCTCACAAATTTGAAGTGCATATGTCATAAAATCAATGAATCTCCTCCTTTTGCAACCACATCCACATCTAATATTTATTTCATTTCCATAAATGTATACAAGGTTCGTCCCACAAAGATCAAGTTCATACATATCTCTAGAACATGCCTAACTTATTCAACGAGATATCCTATCTATATTTTGTCTTGACTCAGACATCTCCCACTGCAATAATGATACAAAAATGATTGTTTTACAAATGTACTCTACCATAATCATCAAGTTCATATGATTTTTTGTTTTTTTCATGGTGGTACATCCTGAGATGTTGCAAAGTCAAGTATCGAATGAATTCTATTTCGATAAGTATGTAAGGATTCATATTCTATTGAAATAATATAAAAAAATCACCTTCTAAAACTACAACAGTGGTATCACTTTCATTTGTTCTACTTTAATTTCTATTTGTGATTGTTAATATTTATTCCTTCTATTTTTCTTAGATAGAACCAATAATCTCTTTCCTCATTTCTTGGTTTTCCATCATGAAAACAAGTAAGTATGCATGTCCTTAATTTCAACCTACCTCTTGATCTTGAACATCTCTGTCTATTATATTCAATTTTCCTTTGATGAACTTCTCTTACTGCTTTTCTACAATTGATTTATGTTTCAACTATTCATTCATTAAATTGTTTCTAACATGATCAAACATGAATGTACCTATAGGTGTTGAAGTTCTCATATATATTATCAAACTATCCCAACTATTTGGCATGGAGCACATGAGTAGGATGCATCTAATTTCAACATGTAGAACAATTTTGATAGAGGAAAGTTTATTGGTAATGATACTTAATTAATTTAAAATCTCTATGATTGAAGCACT
>APFE030982383.1:137314-148858 GCA_000404065.3 Pinus taeda
GTGGTCATCTAGAGGAGCTTAGTCATTACATGATATAATTCATATGTATTGGAATTTACTATACCAAAAAACAAGTAATAATATGTTTTTATATAATTATATATAATTTTATGAACTTTCCTAAATCTGCTTGGCTATCCAAATATTTCAATCAATTCAGTTTCTTAAGACCTTCAATTAAGAACATTGAAGAAGTAAAATTTTGCAAAATAACAATTTTGATTTCTAGTTTCATAGACTAAGTAAATATATACTTGATCTTACTATGATTCAAGTCACTTTGATACTTGAAATGAACTAAAATATGATCACGTACATCAATTTAATATTGAACTTGTAAAAATTGTTTTTTAGTGCAATCAATTTAAGTTAATTTAAAAAATTAATGATATATTTCTATAATGTTATGCACTTTCTGAAATTTACTTGCTTATCCAAGTATTTCAATCAATTCCTTATCTTAAGACCTTCAATTAAGAACATTCTTGAAGTACAATTTTATAAAATAAGAATTTTGAATTCTAGTTTCATGGACTAAGGAAATAAGTACAATTTTGCAATGATGCAAGTCACTTTGATACTTAAAATGAACTAAAATGTATCATGTACATCAATTTAATATTGAACTTGTAGAAAATGTCTTTTAATGCATTCAATGTACATTAATTAAAACAATTAATGATATGTTTCTAAAATTTTATGAACTTTACTAAATTCAATTGTCTATCCAAGTATTTCAATCAATTCCTTATGTTGAGACCCTCAATTAAGAACATCAAGAAGTAAAATTTTACAAAATAACAATTTTAGTTGTCATATTGACTCGTGAAAATTATGCACTATGCTAAATTGCAATTATTTTAAAGGATGTCGAGATGTAAACTACAAATAAGTTTTATTTGATTTTATTTCTTTTGAGGTTATCTAAAAGAGCTTGGTAGCCATAATATATAATATATATATATATAATATATAATATATATATATATATATATAATATATATATATATAACCTTCTATAATCTAATAATGAAGCATGTGTGTAAAACTCTTTCCATTTTTTATATCAAAACTGACAGAGAAAAACATTATTAATAAAATAAAAATATTTCAATGGTGTTCATAACCTAGATAATTGAATTTCCATTTTAAGTAAAATAATATTATATCAACCTTGTTGTTTAATACTGAAATTGATTTTCTAGAAATGAAATGTATGACATGTATATAGATATTTAACATTTCTTCCATGCTCAACATGAATACTATACATGACATTTAAAAAAATATCATATCAGAATTTTTAACTAAATCTAAATCTAAATACTTATTGATTCTAAATTTTAATTAAATATTAGATCTTTGGGGCCCACATAAGGATCCTATCCCTAAAAATAAAACATCATTGAAATTTTGAAAACTTAAGCATCTCAAGGAAACTAAAGCTTATATAACATATATGTACACCATTGTGAATCCATCATAGACTAGAGGGAAACATTTCTCTATTCAAAATTACAAAATTACAAGAGTATTCAACTATCACATTTATAAATTAGAAAATCCATATGTTGATCTCTTATACTAGATTAGATTACACTTGACTGTTATAGAAACGACTTGAGGGCTTGCCATTTTCATCATGTACTCATCTCGATCTGGACTTATCTAGGAATGCAACAAAATACATAAATACACAGAGTTGCAGTAGAAATAAAACTTCATTTCATTAATATCAAAGAAATTAAATATGCTCGTCTACGTGGGGTAGCTCATTTGGCAATGGTCATGTAAATGAAGTCTCACTTCATTAGAAGTCTTGGGTTAAAATCCATATTTGGTTCAGTCATATCAACTGAGATTGACAAGGAGAGATCCTCTCTCGAACCCAACCCCCCCACCCCCCAATCGGGGTGAGAAGTTGGATATGATGAAGATGTAGTCCTGCCAAGCTTACAAAAAAAAAAACAAAAAAACTGAAATATGCTTACATACATAAATATAAGTAAAGTAGCTTAGGAAATGGTCACTTATATATGAGAAGGGATGTGGCACATTAGGGGAATTTTGAGATCTAAAATGGGCCTCCTCAGGAAATTATAAAATAATAGTGGAAATAATAAAATAATATTAGATTCCATCATTAAATTTTAGAGGGAAAAAATAAAAAAATATATTTTCAACTCGTATCTTCAACTTATCTCCCTATGGGTTTACTCAAATTTTGATCACAAACACTCATTGGATGCAGAGTTTGATTCCTCGTCTAAGTACCCATGTTTTTGTTGTGGCCACCAACAACCCCCTTCTTATTTAGTGTTATTACTAATACTAAATAAGTGGAGACCCTTAGTCAAAAAATTTAAAAAATGAATTAGTGCTTTATTTCCTTTTTTAATAAAACTTACCATCATAAACTTAGGAAAATGCCTTTTGAAAAACCCAAAAAGCTTAAGTTTCATGATGAGAAAAGATAAAATCACTCCTTAAAGAATATCACATCGCTGAAAGGATAACAAGATGCCTTCTTACAAGCCAAACTTTAAGATTTTCGATGCGAGACTACATATTAAAAACCATATATATTGCATCGCATGCCTTGAAAAGCACTTACGTTGGAAAACTGCAGAAAACACCGATATGCGATGACGCATATCGTAAAATCGCATCTCACGAGAAATACATTAACACGAAATGAGCATATATAACAATTATGTGATATTGCGATCATGCGATATTGTGATATTGTAATAGAGTGGCAAAGTGATCTTACGAAAGAATAATAGAGTGATACTGCGATCTTGCGATAATGCGATGCAACGATCTGTGATATTGCAAAGCAAATCGCAAAAATCCCTCCATCACTAAATCTTTTGACTCACTATTCGAGAAAACGTTTTCCCATACAACAAAACCTGGTTATGAGCTTTAATGCTAATTAATGAGTTAGTTTCCAGTTGTTAATGAAATATGGTTTTCAGTTTATCGAAAAGCCAGCTCACATAAGGTGATATATTTTTGCATATCTTCAACATTTAAAACTTTCCTGTCACTATTCCTTATCATTACTCTCACCTCACTTGTAAATTGTAGTAACAAAGAACAAAGAACTACACAAAGTAGTATAAAAGATACTATGGTGAAGAAAAGAAAGACTCCGATGCCTAAAGATAAAGAGATAGCGCCCTTGTACACAGACACTACATGCAAAAGAGATGCGGTTATTTCCACTTGGGAAGACATGTATAAGCTACTTGAGGAAGAAAATCCTAAGGTAATGGAATTTATGGCTTCTGCTAGTTCACATGGGTCTTCCAAAGTATCAATCGCAGATTTAGCCTGTCTGTTCCTACATCGGGTAGCGACGAGACCCAAAATTCCCCCTACACAGGTATGGTGAAATGGTAGTGTTGACATAAAAAACAGACAGTTTGGGACTCAGGGTCAAGAACTTACGGAATTACTATTTCATAAAATTTGAGCTTTACTGCCACTAAAAGAAAGCACGCAATAGGCAAAAATCGCACCAAGGAAGCCCGGATCAAGAAACAGAGGTAGTTTTCAATGCGCGATTAGTGTTAGCGCTAATCACACATCGCTGGGTAAAACTTCTCGAAATGGAAAGCTTCTAATTACTCAGCTACCTGTATGCTCCAGAAATTCCGAAAAAGTATGTTAAAGATAAAAGGTAAAACTTGAATCTAAAAATCAGTGGTAATGGTCAGAAATATCCTCAAAATATTTAGTGAAACCACACAACCAGTGTATGACTCTTAAAAGCATCATCAATTCTACCAAAAGGATGGCGCCATCTCTCGCTGATTTCGTTTTTTTAGCACAGTTAAAGGCTGAAGTCAGCCAACCGACTCTTCTCAAGCAAATGTTGAATGCTTGTGATGTTAAGGAGCAAGTACAAAAATAGTTAGATGTTAGATTTAATTTTAGAAATAGTTTTTCTTTATTTTTTCCTAGAGGGAGGACGGTCATTTAAAATGTATCCTATATTTTGTAAATAAGTTATTTTTAGATGTAGTTAGTAGTATTTAAACCCTTCTCATGCATTTAGAGAAAGGTCCAGAAATTTATCAAAAACTTGTCCTCAGAACATACACTTTTGCACCCTCCAAGGAGGTTTTGATGAATGAATGTAACAGGATTTATTGATTTTTGCATTTGATATTTGCTACTGATGTTGCACTTCTGTACTCTTAGTGGATGTTGGATTAAGAAGAGATAAGTCGTTATCACTTGGAGCTCATGAGTAGAACTAGTTATAAATGGTACTTCTATCTCTTATCTGTTTCTATCTTTTGTGTTAAAGCAATATTCAAGTTCAGTTGTTTATATATTAATGCATGAATGCCTAAGTTATCATTTGGCACTTTTGTACAGTGATAGCTATTTATTTGTGCTTAATATATGAGTAGCTTACTTTGTGATATGTTTTTCACAACTGTTTCACCTAACTTTTTATGTGAAGTGGTTTATCTATCTTGAATTCTTTTCTTATAACAATTGAATGATCATTATTACTGATCGTTATTTGAAATCATTTTAGATCGCACAGAAGAAAGATTACATCCCGGGTTAGTATAGACTTAGATATTTTTGTTTTCTTAGAATACAATTGAATGTCATTAGATTAAAATTAGAATTAGAGCATCTTAATTAGGAATTGTTAGATCAGAAATATCAAATTCTACACACACACACACTAATAAATTGGGAAACTAGTCCCATATCCCCATTCGGACCCACCACACCAAACGGAAAAGGAGCTGCCAACCAAGGTCCAGACTGGGTGGGTATCACCCTTGTTGTAGACCCAATTTTCGGGGCTTCAACATATTTGGCGCTAGAAGGAGGGCCTCAAACTATGAATGGCAAGTAAGTCCAAATCTAAATACCATTCTGAGAGTAAATCGCCCTCACCATCTCCCCCGACTTCTCCATTGCATTTAGAATCTTTAAATCCACAGCTAGAAGTCATAGGATCAACAAGCACTGCTACAAACCCTGATATTTCAGAACAATATACTATCGAACCTCCTGAAGTTGAATCTCTGATTCACAAACTTCAACGATTTTCTATATCTCCTCCAAGATCTGATAAATCTCAAGGCAGTGTGACTTCGCAATATAACCCTACTCATCCTTTGACCAGATTAAAGAGTGAAAAGTTTGGTGTTCAGCCAACTGAGTTACCTCTACCCGCTAGAAAGAGAGCAAGGAAGTCACTGAAAGGGTCCGACATTGAGGCTCTTTTATCATCATCATCCATCTCAAATTTCTCACCGCAAAGTCAACCATCCACTCCTCCATTTTAGATCTTTGTCAACCACCCTACTGGTACTTCTACATCTCCTTCTCAATCATCCAGAGTCATAATATCCTCATCTTGTCAAGCTCAGGGATCATCTTCTGCACTTCCCTTCGTTAGTCGATCAGTGATGGCCCAATCTCCATGGAATAACCCAGGGGCAGTCTTAATGCTTGAACCTTTGAGTCAATTACCACCCCATCCTGAAAAATGGCTGCCTAAGTTCAATCCCGAAGAAGGCATGCTAGCGGAAGAGCATATTAATAACTTTATGCTATCCATATATATTAATGGAGTCACTAATGAAGATGCTATCGTTCGGCTTTTTCCTTATACTCTCCAAGGAACAGATGGATCATGGTATTTTTCATTACCATCTGGATCTATCACTAGTTGGGACATCTTCCAAGAATAATAACTTATTAAATTTGGTGATGATAGGTCTACAACGACGTTGATCAGTGACTTGTCAAACCTTAGGGTCGAGTCAAAAGAAACTATCAAAGATTTCAATTCATGTTTCAATAAACTGTTAAACAAAATTACTACTGCTTCCAAGCCCAACAAATAAGTGCGAAGTGAATGGTATATCACTGCTTTACCATCAAACATAGGAATCTTCGTGGACAGGGATAACAAAACAACTTTAGCCGAAAATATGAAAGAAGCAATAGTTGTAGAGAAGCGTATTATAGCCCATGAAAAGAAAACGACGATGGAAGAACGAAAATCAAAGAAGGTTAATTTCAGAGAAGATCCCAAGGAAAAGCAATCGAAAGATCCATTCAATTTAGAAGGATTGCAAAACGTTTTGAAGACTATGTCTAATGAGATGGTTGATATTAAGAAACAAGTGGAAGAAACTTCTTCAAAAAAGCCATACATACCTTTAAAAAGAAACCCTTCGGCTGATTCAAAGCCCCCCAATGCTATTACGAATGCTGAATCTGAAGAAGAAGAAGAGGGAATCGCTACTGAAGAGCAAACTGATGATGAAGAAGTTGTAGAGTTACAAGGAATGTGTGATTTCATCCTCCCACAAGAAGAAGATCAAGAAGCATTCTTGGTTGGTACACGAAGTAGAAATCAGCTTGATCCTCCTCAAACTACCCCTAAGCCAAAGAGCGCAAGCTCGACAATGAAGGATAAAGCTGCAACCAAGAAAACGACACCTAAAGCGACTCAAACTAGCTCAGTCCAAACAGATTCATCTACTCCATATAAAACGTTGATCGTTTCGGATGAAATGGAGTACAATATTATAGAAGATATGAAAAAGACTAGGGCCAACATCACTCTTTACGAATTGAGCAAGTTAAAACACGAGCAAAAGATACTTATGAAAGAATTCCATGTTGTCCCAGTTGCACCTTTGCATGCCACTGTAATTTCTCAAGCCTCCCACGATATGGGAAGACCTCTGACTAACGTGATTAACAAAGTTGATCCAAACGACATTGCATTAATTGGAGGTAGATCGATATCTGATACTCCCCCATTTCTTCTCACTTGTGAAATTTTTAATAAAAATGTGCATAATTGCTTAGTGGATTCCAGAGCTTCATCGAATATTTTACCAAAGTCAATATGTACAAATTTGAACATTCAATCGCAAAAGTATGTTGTGTGCATAGTCCAACTAGATAGATCGCAAGTCGAAGTGATTAGTGAATTAAATCAAGTTACCATAAGGCTATCATCCAACCCAAAGGTATGTCAAGTTATCGACATTTTAGTTGCTGATATTCCAAAATTTTATGGTTTAATTCTTAGCAAAGATATGTCAAAAAAACTTCATGGATATTTCGCAATTGACTGGTCACACATGTGGCTTCCTTACAATGGTAAGCCTAATCAAATAAAATTTGAACAAGAAAGACATCATAAATACATAGTAACAGAGCTAGAGGGAGAGAATGAACCGGTGGCATACAACAATAATATTATTGGCAATTACTTAGTAGATTCTTTCCTAGGAAATTTTAATTCTCATACGTCAGCTTATTTAGAAAATTATGTTTTATCCCAAGTCGAAAATGTTTCTCGAACAGATAGTTCTAAATGCATTAATTTTGTAGATAGTCCTGTGAATAAATCTTTATTTTGGAAATTATTTTTTGATGGTTCTAAATCTAACGAAGGAGCAGGAGAAGGATGCGTTCTAGTTAGTCCAGAAGGAGATAAAACTATGTTAACTTTCAGACTCCAATTTGATTGCACCAACAATACTGTAGAATATGAGGCTTTAGTCCAAGGGTTGTACAAAGCAATCGGATTAGACGTCAAATACCTTCAAGTTTTCGGAGATTCTGAAATTGTAATCAAACAGGTACGTAATACTATACATTGTTTATTAGGTCATTAAAAACATTATCAATCTTCAGTTCAAGATCTGACTGAACACTTTATAGCATTTAATATTTCATCAATTCCCAGACTCCAGAATGCAAGTGCAAACCTTTTAGCTAATGTAGCTTCCAAACTTATCCCTTCAGAAGATTTTAGCCCTGATAGAATTTGAATATAATTAATTTTTAGACCTTCTATTCCTGATAACATTACAAATTGCAGAATTTTCAATGACAATCCTGACATTGTGAGTTTTCTCACGTCTCAAGGATCCTACACCAATCAAATAATTGACGAAGACTAGCATGACCAACAATTGCAACAAGATAGCACTAGCAATGCTATACCTATGCCGGTAGTCAAGTTAGAAGACCTTTATGATTTGAAATATTGGTTTAAAAGATCTACCAATTAGAAACTCCAAAGTTAAACTTTTGACTACGAATTAATAAATCTAGGAACCAATACCAAACTACAGAACATCAATCTAGGCCTTGGCCTAGCTTCTGAAGAAAAATTAGCATATATCCATCTTTTGAGAGAATACAAAAATGTTTTTTCTTGGAACTATGATGAATTTAAAATGTATGACACCTCCATCATCCAACATACTATTCAATTGATAGACAATGAAAAACCGGTCCAACAGAAGTTGAGAAAAATCCATCCCAATCTAGAAAACCAGATCAAATCTAAACTCAACAAGCTATTGAAAGCCAAAATAATCTTTCCCGTTCGACATTCCAAATGGGTCTCAAATATGGTTCCCGTTAGAAAGAAAAATAAAGATATCAGAATCTGTATTGACTTTTGAAATCTTAATAAAGCCTGCCAAAAGGATAATTTTCCTTTGCCTCCCATGGAACAGATATTGCAGGCAGTCACTGGGTCAGAATTAATGTCCTTTTTAGATGGATTCTCAGGATATAACCAAGTGTTGGTACATCCTAATGATCAATTAAAAACCACATTTCGAACCAAATGGGGCACCTATGCATATCAAAAAATGCCTTTTGTCCTGATTAATGCTGGTGTTACATTTTAGAGAGCCATGGAGATCGCATTCAAAGGTTTAATTAATAAATCTGTGGTAATCTATTTGGATGATATCACTATCTATTCCAAGAAACGAAGCAACCATATTAGAGATTTAAAACAAACCTTCCAATGTTGTTTGAAGTATGGAATTTCACTTAACCCAAAAAAGTCCCTTTTTCGCATTAAGTGAAGGAAAACTTCTAGGATTCATAGTGTCAAAATCTGTAATTCATGTTGATCCTGACAGAATCAAGGAGATTTCTGAAATATTCCTACCTCACAACAAAAAGGCCATGTAATCTTTCCTTGGTCAGATAAACTTTGTAAAGAGGTTTGTTCCATATTTTTCAATAATCGTGTCTCCTTTACAAGAAATGATAAAAAAGAACTCAAACTTCAAATGGGGCCAAGATGAATATGAGGCATTCAATCTGATCAAGCAAGCAATTTTGAATGCTCCATCTTTAGCAACTCCAAATTTTTCAGAGCCTTTTATTTTATATAAATTTGCATCCGATAAATCATATGCTGTGATACTCACTCAAGCCAATCAAGAAAAGCCAGAAGCTCCGATCGCTTTCTTTAGTTCAAATTTACAGGGGGCTAAATTAAATTATTCAGATGTGGAGAAACAAGCTTATGATGTTTTCCAAGCAATCAAATATTCAGACCCTTTCTGCTCAAAACCCATACAAAAATCATTGTACTGTTTCCAGTGGTAAGGAATCTTTTAGTACAAAAAGATGTAGGTGAGAAAAGAGCCAATTGGGTTACTACATTACAGGAATATGATGTAGAAATCAAACCAACAAGTCTTGTAAAAGGTCAAGGCTTTTGCAAAATGTTGGCCGGAGCATCGCTTATATCTAAAATTCCATCTGCAGACATACAAATGTATGAGGTAAGCCTAAACTATAATGAGTCATTATATACTGATATCATTTATTATCTAAAGAATGGATATGCTCCTTCACACCTCGATCGCACCAGGATAAGAGCTCTAAGGTTGAAAGCCAAACAATATCAGCTCCTGAACAATGTTCTTTTTAGAATAAATTATGATTCTATTCTCCTTAGATGTCTTGAAGAATCCGAAGCTAAAAAAGTTTTGCAGGAACTCCACGATGGGCCAGCAAGCAGACACTATGCTGGAGATGCTACTGCACATAAGGTCTTACGCGCAGGCTATTACTAGCCCACATTATTCAAAGACTCGCACAATTACGTGAGGAAGTGTCAAGTTTGCTAAACCGCTGTTGGGAGACAAAATAAACCATCCTTGCCACTACAGCGAGTTAACATTAAACAACCTTTTGATCAATGAGGATTGGACATAATAGGTGAGATCGTTCCTCACTCTTCGAAACAACATAGATATATCTTGACAGCAACAGATTACTTTACTAAATGGGTAGAATCAGTTCCTCTCAAGACGGCTAATTCTGAACATATCATTGAGTTCATAGATCAATTTATAATCACCAAGTTTAGGTTGCCTTCTGCTTTAATGTTTGATAATGCATCATACTTTTCTGGAAATGCAACGATTTAATTTTCACTTAAAAGAGGTTTCAAACTTATATATTCTGCCAATTACTGCCCACAGGGGAATGGGCTAGCTGAATCGATAAATAAAAACCTAATTAGGATTATGAAATGAACGGTTTACCAAAATCATAAAAATTGGCATAAGTATTTAATATACGCTTTATGGGCAGATAGAATAACGCAAAAAGCCTCCATCGACACTTCTCCATTCAATTTAGTTTATGGAAAAGAAGTCGTTCTTCTGACTCATCTAGCAATTCCTTCTCTGTATTTAGTTTAATATATTGATGAAGTACCATCTTCCTCCTTACAGCTAAGGCAAATGGAAATAATTAAGCTAGAAGAACAACGAGAACAGGCCAAAAGAACTCACGCTCATCACCAAGCATTAGTGAAATCCTCTTTTGATTCAAACATGATAACTAGAAAAGATTTTTAGATGGGAGATCTAGTTTTAAAATGGGACAAGGCCCATGAAGAAAAAGGGAAACATACAAAATTTCAACGAATGTGGCTTCACCCTTTCCAAACCATATAAGTCATAGGTACGTCCATTTTTATGTTACAGGATTTAACAGGAAAGAGAGATTCTTTGCCTGTTAACGATCAAATTCTCAAGAAATATTTTCCTTAGAAGATCATTCTTCTATTTTGTAGATTAGATTTTTGTTTTCATAGTAAAATCAATTGTGAATGGTTACATTATGGATTTACAAAAAAGACACCAATTCTCTTTCCGATTTTGATTATTCGCTTGTATAAATAGCAAATCTTTTAGAAAATTGATCTTTATTATTGAAAGATACAGTTAAAGACTTTAGCTTAGAAATGATACTAGTTTCAACTATAAAAAATTTGATGAAAACAACCTTTAGTGAGAAATTGTGTTATATCAGTGCAATGAAAGGTATCAATAACAAAACAAATATTCTCTGTAGAAAAGTTCTTTCCAAAAAACTCTACTATTGTCGTCCAAAGCTATCTTAAGGAAACAATGACTTCCTCCCTACTTAGGAAATTACAACTTTGAGAGAAACAATCCAAGGAAACACTTTATCTTAAAGAGTGAGAGGTCTCATTACGAGCCGGCTTATCATAATCACAGATATTATAACTTGCTGACTTTTCCAATACTGCATACCACAACAAGGAAATGACTCAAGATTATTGTAATCAAAAGGCAAGGGGTCTCATCACGAGCCAGCTTGTTCAACAAAGTTATAAATCAAGTGAATGACTGTGTCATAAATTGGCTATCAAACCAAGACATTGTTCTTTAAGGGTAAAAA